>JAPKLX010000008.1:501064-530462 GCA_026898415.1 Leonotis leonurus
TAAATAAATATAATTCCTTAATAAACCAAGGGCTCTGATACCATTTTGTCCTGACCCCCCAAAAGGGTAGCACAACAAAAGATACCTATCAGTTTGCAAACCTAAACTTTGAGGAGTGACCTTCAGAGTTAGTGACCTTCGTCATTCAACGCCCAAGGCGGATGACTCACTGTTTAACTCCTCACTGTTTCACTCAGAGCCTAGGTCATCCCTTACGGAGAGTCACGCTTCGTGCACGCAGTCACGTGATAGAGGCTCAGGGTTTTTTATATGCTCTGATACCATTCTCGAAGCGCACTTTACAATGCCAAGATTTAACTTAAAACATGCAAATAAATGATCAACATGTTCTAATTTCAATAAGTAATATGCTCAAATATGTTTATAAAAATCCGGTCGTAAAAACCAAAAATCCGGTCGTCAAAACCCGGTCACTATTTCAAAACCCGGTCACTATTCATCAAAACCCGGTCACTATTCATCGACCAGATTTTGATATAAAATGAAAACCTTCCGAATTTTTAATTTTTTATTACCCTCTTAAATTATTTTGAGCATCTTACTAATTTGAAATCATTTTGAAATACTAATTATAATTAACCATATATGTAATAGAGAAATTTGTCCTTAATTAAGCATTTTAATCATGGGCAAAATAGTCTTTTTGGGCATTTTTCATAGATTTTTACAAAAGAGGGCACTTCTCATTTATATGTTATAAAAGAGGGCATATTTCATAAATAACTCATATAATAATATATTAAACGAATATATATTGAAGCCATCACTTTAATTCAAGGCTTACGGGGTATCACCAGAAGTCTCCCAGTAAAAATTAATATATTATATATGGTAATTTAATTAATATAATTTAATTATATTTTATTATTCAGTCAACATTGCAATAAATATAATTCAATAATTTAGAAAGAATCTATAATATTTATAATGAAATATTTAATTTAATTTTTATTTAATAATTATTTCATTAATATTTTTATTAAAAATTCAGGAAAATAAAATATAACTTACCGAATAAAATATATATAGAATATAGAATATTCACCAAAACATATATTATAATAGATAAATATATAATTTTTTTATTAAATATATAATATTTCTAAATACTTTATATATATTTTTTAAAAATTTCATTAAAAACATAGTCATCATACATTGAAAATTTGGTGAACTTCATCAATAAAAGAATAATATAAAAATAACAATTATGAGTTTAATTTTCAAACCCGCCATCCGCGGATACCCGCTACTCGTGTGTATTCATTAGTTTCGAAACATATAATTTAAATTTTAAGAGAGATTATATATAATTTTGGGCAATAACATACATATAATTTATAGAAAAAAAATATGATTGATATTAGGTGGGTGAGCGAGTACTTAAAAGACATGGTGAATATTTTACGAGTATATCACGCATAATTTTTGCAGGTAAGAATAATAATTATCCATATTACTATACAAAAACTAAAATGATAATGTGTATGAATATGAATAGCCATTATCCATGTATGTCTTATTTGATTGTCATGCTTAATTTTGACTCACCAACGAGATAAGTTTTCATACATCTAACATTAATTATTTGATTATTAAATAAATATTTTTCAGAATAAAAAGTATTTATTTGATTTGGTTTACTAATTGATTTTTATCAAACAAATAAAGAGTCAATTTTTTTATTTTATTTTAATTACGACATAAAGTGATATATTATATACCAATAAATTTTACACGGGATAAGTCTTCATGTAACAATTATATTTTGCAACTTATATAATTTTTCAAGTAGCATGAATTTGCAATTATGTTAATAAAATATAACGTAATGTAATTTTTTACCAATACATTATATAGACGATAAATTACTTATCAATTTATATTATTTTTTAAAAAAATTATTGCATTTTTAATAATAATTTTTTTGTGATTCATCAATATATATTATTTTAAATTTATATTTATAAATTATAATGTAAAATAATTTCCCGTCGATTTTCGACGGATTATACACTCGTTAAACGAACACGAACCTGCAATGCAACTTAATTAGCAGCTTATCCCTCATTTTCCTGCTACAATTAAAATGTGTGACTAATTAAATTGTAATTACTTTTATTTAGTGATGAAAACCAGTTTATCTACATAAGTATCTTTGTTGCTAAAAATTTAAGGTATGACCAAATAAAACATTTCAATTAGTTGATACCAATATATATATATATATATATATATATATTATAATGAATCAAATGAGAATTAATCCTTAGATAGTAATTAGAAACTAATTATGACCGCTGATTTTTATATAATTTCTGACTCAAATTAATTATGCATCAAATTTATATATGGAATACATTAAAATTATGATGCATCAGTTAATAAACAAAAGTACATTATCATGTTATGTAATAAAATATTACGTATTATGCATCAAAATAATACATAAGATGTAGTATATATTTTTTGTTCTTATTTAAAACTTGGTTCTCAGCGAATCCTACTCCTTAAAGAAAAACATGATTGTTTGTAACTCTGTAGCTTGCTAATCAATTCTTCATTTATCAAATATTTGCTCTCCTATAATTTTCTCTTAATGAACGATCTTAATTCAAACATTATTCTATTTTGAGAGAAATATGTTTATATGATCGCGATCGTAATCCATCGGGATTTTATTAGAAATAGGAGTCGGGTTGATTAGGCTTGAATTTGTGTTAAGCTTCAACATACAAAATCCAACTTGGTTCAAAATTATAAAACATTATTTTCGGATAAAGTTGGATACGCCAAACTCACCAAGGTTTTGCTCAATTTTGGCAGATCCGAATTGATTCGAATTTACATTGGACCTAAATAGACGAAGCCCACCTTAACTCGAAATCGGTCAACCCTTTGACAGAAAACTCGAACTCGAGATCTGTTGCTTTGGACATTAACCTCATTATCACTAAATCAACACACGCACGCCTGCAATCTCTATTTTGAAACCAAACTAATGTCTTTGTTTGTATAACTAAAACTTTTCTCTTATATTTATGAGTTTCTTCATTAGCGTGTAAAGTACTTCATCCGTCCTATTAAGCTTGACACTTTTTTTTCCGGCACAGTTATTAAAGATAATGTATAAAGTAATGTAAAAGTTATAAAGGTGGTAGGGCCCACACCTTTTTGAAGAGATAACTTTTGCTATTTTTGGAATGTGTCAAGCTTAGTGGGACGTCCCAAAAAGGAAAACGTGTGAAACTTAGTGGGATGGAGGAAGTAGTAATAACATTAATGGTCATTGAACTATTCGCAACGTACAATAAGTATAGTTTTAATTGTTAATAATTTTTTGATAACTCTAAGAGGGTGTTTGACTAAGTTTATTTTAAGTAGCTTATAAGCATAAGAGCTATTACAAGAGCTTATAAGTTGAGAAAATAAGTTGGGGTGGAGCTACTTATTTTTTTAATAGTTTATAAGCTCCAAGAGCTTATTTTTACAACTTATAAACTCTCAAAGAGCTTAATTTGTCAGACACTTTGAAGGAGCTTATAAGCTTTTAAATAACTTATAAGCTCTTTTAAGGAACTTATAAGCTTAGTCAAACACTCTCTAACTTTGATAGCACTTTGCATTAATTACAATATTTTTTTTCTAGAAGTTATAAGCAACACATCGATGACTATATAATTCATTAGAGCATCCAGTATGGGTGTGTGTTTTGGGGAAGTTGATGACTTGGAAGAAGTAGTGCCATAATGGAGTGATGTTTTGAGATAGCACAAAAGTGAAGGGGTAGCAAAAATACTAAGTAGGTATTAAAATAAATTTGGGTCCCACCAACTTTATTTTCTTCAAATTAGTGCCAAACTTTTGTATTTTTTCTTTTTATTTTCAATTAGTATTATGATTGTGGAGCCATCAAATAGTTAAATTTAAGATAGCACCATAGTGAAAAGAAATTGAGGCTACTTAAAAAAATTAAAAATTGATGATGTATAACACATTTGACACACATTATAGATATCACCATTGTAAATGTTCTTAAGTCACTCTTTACACCGTAAAAAAGTAGTGTAAAAAAAAAGTAATAGGAATCATAAATTTTAAAAAGTTATTTTTCATTTTATTTATAAGATAATTCAAAAAAAGAAAAGAAACCACGTTTAGAGACACAAAACGAAGAGAATATTTAATAGTTGTGTGCACGAGAATTGATCTACGACCTTCTCATCCTGACCATAGATTCCACCTACCTTTGTATAGTCCTTTTCATTATATTTATTGTAAATTGGTTTATATACCTGTATAAATATTATAAGAGTAAATACACAATATATCTTAAATTAAATTATTTTATATTTTAAATCAAATTACAGAGTACTTAGTTGTATGTATAAAATAGATTATGGATTCACTTATAAAATAAAATAATAAATCGAATAATACTTTTGTGAAATGACTAAAATGATTATATGATAACAATTTCGTTGTGGAAGGATGAAGTGTTATTTTATAAAAATTTAAATGTAGATATAATACACACTTTAAAACTTGTGATTGTTAGGACATATATTTGTAAAAATAAGACAAACCCCACATGGTACATAATTCATTGACTTTATTGGAGGTGATAGAGGTGGCAAAGAGAGATCCACAAACTAGTTAGGTGAGAAAATTGAATCTAACAATTAATGGTGTTTCATTTGTAAAAGGTAGCTAAAATCTACCGCTCACATTAAGACACATAAAATCCTTAACCTTTTGAGTTTGTTAGACCTACTTGCAATTTATTTTTAGCTACATTTAGAGACTTGGAGTTAAAAACTTTCATGGTATATACGTATTAATTTTTTTATAAAAATCAAATATTTAAATTATTATTTAGGATTTAGTTTTTAAAGTTCAGTGTAAAAATTTTCCTTCATTTTATAGTGAGTGGTCAGATATGTATGTGACAATTTTAGTCATTTTGATAAAAGAAAAAATTAAATTCGTACTTCTGAATTATTTGAAACTCAACTTATTAAGATTTGAGTTCAAAATTTTTTACGGCTAACATCAATAAACTCGAGTTGGCTTTAAGACATTCAATAAATTTTAGTTAATTCGGATAATTTTAAGTAGTCTAATACTCTACTCGAAATATCCAAATCGAATTTGAATAAAATTTTAGACTGAATTCGTATTCAAATTTAGATTTTTTTTTTTTTGTGCGGATTTGAATACCAACCTAACTCACCGAACTAGACATCCTACTTTATTTAGATGAAAGACGAATTGGTTCATACATTTATGAGCTTCACGAAAAGAAAAGGTTAAAAGGTTGTAGTGATATATATGCATAGTAAACGTGACTATACATTTAATCTTACACTACAAATATTAACAATCTCAAAATTGAAATTAAATCATTATGCAAAAGAGAGTCTCCCTCCTATTATATATATATATACACACACACATACTTAGTAGTGAATACTTAGTAGTGAAAAATTAAGATGGCAAAAGCTGCTGCAATAACTCTAACCTCATTAGCACAAGAGGTTTACATCAACCCTAAATTCATCAGAGATGACGACGAGAGGCCTAAGACGGCTTACAACGCATTCAGCCACGATATTCCGGTGATATCTCTCGCCGGAATCGACGGCAGCGGAGACGACAGGGCGGAGATTCGCCGCAAAATAGCGGCGGCGTGCGAGGACTGGGGAATCTTTCAGGTGGTGGATCACGGAGTCGACTCGGAACTCGTGTCCGAGATGACTCGCTTGGCTCATGAGTTCTTTGCTCTGCCGCCGGACCGTAAACTCCGGTACGACATGACCGGCGGCAAGAAAGGTGGTTTCATCGTTTCAAGCCATCTTCAGGTACTTCCTTCTCTTATTTTCAAACATCAAAATTCATTATTTTAAGAATAGTTATTTTTTTAATTTTTTGAACTTATAAAAATAAAATTATTTATTAATATTTAAAATTTAATTATTTTACTTCTATATAAAACTAATATTCAGAGTTACATTTGTCACAAGACTCACGACCAACTACTCCAATTATTTATTTCAAAATTGAAATCTTCATGATAGTTTATTTAATTGTAATTTAGGGCAAATATGTTATAATAAGTTAATTACACTTATTACTTATAACTTATGTTTACTTATGTATACATTGATCAAGGGTGAGGCGGTACAAGATTGGCGTGAAATCGTGACGTATTTTACATACCCGATTGAGGCTCGGGACTACGAGCGATGGCCCGACGAGCCCGAGGGGTGGCGGGCCGTGACGGAGGCGTATAGCGCCGAGCTCATGAAAGTGGGATCTAAGTTGTTGGAGTTACTATCGGAAGCAATGGGGCTGCACAAAGATTCATTGACCAATGCTTGTGTTGAAATGGAGCAGAAAGTGGTGGTGAATTTCTACCCGAAATGCCCTCAGCCCGACCTTACCTTGGGCCTGAAGCGGCACACGGATCCGGGCACGATCACGTTGCTGCTCCAGGATCAAGTGGGCGGGCTGCAGGCAACACGCGATGGGGGGAACACGTGGATCACGATTCTCCCCATCGCCGGGGCTTTTGTCGTCAATCTAGGCGACCATGCTCATGTAAGTTTCTTTTCTGACTACTATTTACTTAATTTTAATTACTCTATTTGTCTGATTATTTTTGGCGTAAAAAAGTCAATAAAGTACTTACAATTTTGGTAAAATCGGACCAATAATATACTGGGATACTGGGATGGAGGGGTAACATTAAATTACATTCTAAGCGATTTTAAAAGATAAATAAAAAATGTTTCATTTGTCTTCCTAATTTAAACACACTTTGACCAAAACTGTGAGAGAACTTTATATGATCAAAGTGTGTTTAAATTAGTTGGACATAAAGACTAGTAAATTACAATTTTTGCCTGCAAACGTGATGGGAACGAATTTTAGCCACATTTAAGTATAAATAGCATGAATTTTTCGATTTCATATCAATCATATCAAGTATATATGAATGATATGAATTCGGAATTCGTATCTAGTATAATCAGTATAAACTTAGAAAATTCATACTATCCGTATTCAATAGTGGCTAAAATGTGTGTTTTTACACATTCATAGCTAGAATTTGTCTTTTACTATTTTTTTGATTGCTACTTCTAAATATTATCACATTCTAATTTTCCTTAATAAGACATCTCTTCGCTTCCCATTATTATTGGCCCTTAAAGTCAATAAAACACTTATATTTTTGTCAAACAGAATCAAGATTAACAAAACAAATAGAGTATTTACTAATATCACTACAACAAAACTCTCAAATAGTTACACTTGAGTGTAACTATTATGGGTGTCACAAAATTTTAAATGCATGTCATTAAAATTATTAGTAACATTTAATGGTGTAACTAAGTTTGTGTAGTGACACTTTAAAATACATGTAACAAATTATTATTTAATAGTTACACTTTTAAATGTAACTAAAAATTTTAGTGACATGCAATAAAATTTTGTGACACTCATAATAGTTACACTCAAGTGTAACTATTTGAGAGTTTTGTTGTAGCGTATGTCTCATTATTTCTGATCTGTTATGATAAAAAAAAACACTCGATATTTTGATCACAACATGTCAATATTAATGGGACAAAGCGAGTATTAATACTAATTCTGGGAACAGTATCTTAGCAATGGGAGGTTCAAGAATGCAGATCATCAAGCAGTGGTGAATTCAAACTGCAGCAGATTATCAATCGCAACATTCCAACACCCAAAGGCAGATGCCATAGTTTACCCTCTAAAGTTGGAAGAAGGAGAAAAATCTATAGTGTTGGAGCCATTAACCTATTCACAAATGTACAAGAACAAGATGAGCAATGACATTGAGCGTGCTGCTCTCAAGAAACTTGCCAAACACAAAATTGGTTAATCATTATTGCCCTACAAATTTATTATATTAATATCATCATCATCACCTTTCACTTCATTCTTGATTTCAAAAATTGAGTTAAAATTGTGAGTTTGTGTTGTTGTAGTTCATGAATTAGAGGCACTTTTCTTGTTTCTTCCTTTTCTCTTGAATAAAATTGTATCTTGAATAAGTGCCCTTTTGATTTATAAAATATACCTTTGTTGTACTTCTCATTCCATACAGAATTTTGCATTTCAAATTTTTATTTAGTGTAATAAATTCACCCTCCACTCAATAAACTCAATTTAATTAAAACTCGTGTTGAGTTATCACTTCAATATCTTTTATGGACAAATAGAGTATGTTTTAGGCTTTTTTTTTTACAATGATTTAATTTGTTAGATTTTATTATTTCATTCTTCCACTAAAATGCATTACGTTTTACCGTATTGGGACATCCACGAAAATAGCTTACACTTGAGACCTTTTATTCATAGTAGTTGACATTATCACATTCATTACATACAATTCAATTTGAAATAATAGTATATCATGAATTGGATTCAAAATTTACTATCTACACATTTTTATTAAAATTAAAATACATTTTTAAGACTCGTGTTGAGTCAAAATATTAATCATTTTAGTGAACTTAATGAGGATGACTTTGTGAATTGCTTTCAATTGTATGAGTAGCTAATTTTATGTCCGGTATAATTTATTATATCTTATCAATATTCGATTAACCTCCAATAAATTATTATAAACTAAAAGAAAACAGCAAGTTCACATGGACTGGATATGCATTTCCCTGGCTTTATCATTCAAATTAAACGAATTATTATAAATAAATAAAAAAAGCAAGCATAAATGCATAACTATAGTATAGTGGTACAATATAATAATTCGACATGAACACATAAATGAATGGATTAGTATTATGTTTTATCATGTTCGAAAAGTTATCAAGTTGACCTAATAAGATCATGAAATTATGATTCAAGTTGGGTGAGGTTGAGTTAAGGTTACCTAATAACATAAATACATAATATTATATATATATATATATATTACTAATTTATATTTTAAAGTAAATATGATTTTTAAATATTTTTTAAAGAATATTTTGTGCTTTTATAAATATAAATGTAAGTATATTGTGAAAATTCAAAAATTATGTGTTGTTATTATATATTTATTTAATTTTTATATTATTTTTCTTATATAAATTTAAGTTTTTATGGTGTCGTTATTACGATGTGTTAACACGAAAATTATAATATTCGTATTCGGCTCTAAAAGTTTAACAGGACGGGTTCATTTTCGAGTTGAGTTGAGTTGAAATTAAAATCGTTATGTGTGAATTTACCATGCAAATTGATTACATATAGCTATGGTGAATTATACTTTTCAGCTATACTATATACAAAATTCATTATCTCATGTCCACATTTGCTCATTATCTATGTCACATGAATAAACAATAATTTTACTGAAAATGTTATTAATTATATTGCACAATTTAATTAAGGCTTATAAAGTAAATGGATAGATAGATGTGGACGAGAAAGTGACGTACGATCTTGCCTGGACCGTCGAATCCACCTACATCAAAAATCAAAATCAAATTATTACTTACTGTCATTATTAATTAGATTGTGACATCTTTTGTCTAATTATAACATAATTAATGCCCACATGGTACATAATTTATTTACTTCTGTTCAAGTAATAGAGCTGACATGGAGACAAGCATGTACTAGAGAGATATTTCCTTAAGAATTATTAATTTGATATTTTATCAAATATATTTTTGGGGGTTATTAATATGTATGTGAATTATATAGTCTGTAATGTAGATAAAAAAAATTAATCTTTTATAAATATTTATTAATTCTAGTTTTCGATTAAAATATATTAATTATAATATAATTTAATATTTATAATAAAAAATAACAGATATACAAATTATAATGACTCATATGTTGATGGAACTTTTGTGAAACATCTTTTGAATTTTGAAATTTAAAATTCGAAATTTGAATTAGATAGGTTTTTAAGTAGTTTGTTATTATCTATTATATCTCTTAGTTGAATCACCTCATTTGGTGCATGTATGATGTATCATCTAATGATAAATATAGGTATGTTTTCTTTTTCATATATTTAACTTTATGTCTGTTCAAAATTATTCAAAATTGCGGCCCAATTGGTACCCTTCTCAACAAAAACCACAATTGAAAAAATCAGGCCCAGTCACTTGTGGAATTTCATTAGCCCAAACAAGAAATAGGCATAAGTTCAAGTAATATTATAAAACAGCGTTTATTTTCATTGATTAGTTAGATTAATAAAATATATGATTGAGTATTTGAATGATATAATTATTAAATTAGTTCAAAATCAAGTAATTTATTATTTATTTATCAAAATAAACATAAGTGACAATATAAAATTAACACGTGACAAAATTAAAATTTAGAATTTATGATATGTGACAAAATCATACTTTATTAATTATGATGTGTGATAATATCTCATCAAAGCAATAAAAAACTTCACAATTATAGATGTCTTGCATTGGACAACCAGGTTCACCTTAAAAGAAATACTCCTCTCGTGTTATTATTACTGATTTATTTTGACAAAAGAACACTACAAAATTTGATTAAATTATGCCAAAATTTGATAATGTACAAAAAAAAATCAATGTTAAAGAGGGATCAGTTAAGGGGTTATTTAATTTGTTCGAATGAGTACAATTTTTGTTTTGTTGTTGATTAGTATATGTCAATGTATCCTCTACTTGATAAAACTTTAACATGCTGTAATAAACCAATAAAAATCCATTGTGACTAAAAAGGAAATAAATCCTTGATAAAATTATCTCGAATATATGACAAAAAAAACTGCCTAATAACAAAGAAAACTCCAAACCTTTCTATTCATGTTATACTTGCTAAATTTATTTACTAGTGGAAAATGCTTTTATGCATACAAAGTTAAAACAAACAAAATGGAAATAAGAAAAGAGATAAAAATTTATCAAAAGTCATGATAATATTAAGTCAGTACATAATTCTTCAAGGCATTCACTTATAAAAGCCGGTGAATTATTCGGAGTTTAACTCGATAAAAACTCATTCGATATTTGATTTTTACTAAATGAACTAAATTCAAGTCTCGACTTGAGTATAATGGTATTTGATTCAAAAGGTTTGTGAACATATTCGACTATAATCTTAATGAGCCGAACTTTGGATAGTTCACGAACATGCTCACAAACTTTAAAAATGAATTGAGCTTTAAATAATTTGTGAGCTCTATCTATGGATTAATTCACAAGCTTGTCAAGTTAATATGAAAATATACATATTAATTCAAATAATTTTTTTAATGAGCTCGAATTCGAATATTTAAGAAACGGAAACTGTGTTTGAGCTCAAGTTTAAATTCTCAATTAAATCATATAATAAACAAACTGAACTTGAACTCAATTTTTATTTATCAAACCGATTCGAGCTTGTTTCTCAAAAGCTCGAATTGAATTCGAGCCAAACTTGAGTCTTATGATTTTTAAAGGAACTGATCTCAAACATGATAGTATTCAGTTCAATTAAGTCTATTTAAAACCTAATCACTTGAGTCATGGATGCAATAAATGAAAATATAAATTACGCAATTAGATATTCAGGCCACAAGAGAAGACATACAAGCCTCCCAAAATGGTATGGTGAATCACGAGTCAAAAGTTATAACTTTCATTAATCGGAATGAATTTACATGACTATCACCTTTTTGATCAGATCTTCCAATTTTTTTACAATTACAATTCAACACGTATTTAACTAAAAAGAAAAGAAATTTATTTTGGAAACAATAACAATTTTAAAAAAGATTGGTTACACTAATAGTATAAAATTCAATAGAATATTTGAACATTAGATTTCAAGAGGTTGGTAAATAAATTGAACTTGAACTCATATTTATCGAACTTAAACTTGTTCACGAGCATGTTCACAAACTCTAAAAACAAAACGAATTGAGCTCAAGTTAGAATTCTCAATTAAATCGTATAATAAACAAATTGAACTTGAACTCATTTTTTATTTATTGAATCGAATTCAAGAAGATACATATATATCCCGAAAATGATATGGTGAATCACGAGTCAAAATCTATATCTTTGATCAATCGTAAATCTACAAGACTATCACCTTCTTTGATCAGATTTTTCAATCATTTTATAATTACAGTTCACCGCCTACTTGGCTAAAAACTAGATGAACTTGTTTTGGAAAAAATAACAATTTTAAAAAAGATTTGTTACAATAATCGTATAATAACATTAGAAAAACTTGCTAAAACAAAATTATACTTTCGCTCTTAACTTGCACCGTTTTTTCGGCTAAATTGTTCTGTTACTTCTCTGTGCCGTGTATTGTATATCTTTCGTCTTCCATCAATAAAACTATTTATCTGGAAAAAAAAAAACTTGCTAAAATTAATATGGTGCCATTGACTATAAAAATGGTAAATAAATTGTTAAGATTTGAAAATAAAATAAAAAGTGGAAAAATGTAACTTGTTTTCCGAAATAGGTAATGAAGGGCACACGTTCTTTGTTCTTTGATTGGATTTGAGCTTCATAAACGCAACAAGCAATTAAGAGAAGAGCGGACCTGACCATATATGGCTTAAACCCTAGCTCACACTCTCCATCTCTACTCCACCGACACGTGGCACTCTCTAACGATCTCTCCTTCCCCAATTATATAAACATCCCCCCACTCCCTCTCCCCCCTCTCTCTCCATTCTCCAACCAATTTCATTCTTTCCTTCTCTCTCGAGAAATACCCTCTCCCTCAAACCCACATTGCCACTCTCTTCATCACGATTTCAATCCTCGCCGCACGCTGGATGAAGTGGAATAGAGAAATACAGATGGAGCACAGGTTAGATTCTCTAACGGCAGATGAAATCATTGTCTCCCAAATTCTGCTCGATCTCAAGAGACTGCTGTCGTTATCTGAGTCGTTAAAATTCAATTGGGGTCTCAGGAGGAGGAGATCCTGCTTCGTGCCGCTGCCGCCGCCTCCGGAGAATAGAATTGAGGCGGAGGCGGCGGAGGATGAGAAGCACGACGGCGCCGCCCGAACTACCGCCAGCCCCAACACTCCGCTCTCCTTCTCCCTGAGTGATTGTGATGAGAAGTCAAAGCATTCTCCGAAGAAAAATCTCAAAAAAAGGGTATTCCCTTTCTTCATACTACACTAGTTTCAGAGAATGGGCTCTTATTCTGCTACTGAGCTGTTGTTTTGATTTGGATTATTTTGGGGATTTTTGCGACGGTTACTTGGATCTTACTTTACCCTATTTCGACAATCCCCTGTTTCTCTGCTTCTCAACACACAACAATCGCCGCCGCAGTGCCGATTTTACGATATTAGCCATTGCTTTTTTGCAGGCGAGGGAAGAGTACATGGATATGATAGAGGGACTGACTCGGCGCAAAGAGCAGCTTGCAGGGGTAAATTCGTCAAAACCTATTTATCTTACAGTTGTCTCTCTCTTCTCTTTCCTTGATTTTCTCTCTCATTATCTTATTCTGTTATTCTTATCTTTTTTCTCTCCATTACTGTTTCATTCCCTTCACACTTCTTCTTCTTAATTTCAGGCAATCGACAAAGTGAAGAAGTACTACAACGAGCTCAAGGCCGAGAATTCGCAACTGAAAGCAACTAAGCAACAGGTACAATAACAGAACTCTCAAAGGTGATTTCAAATTATCGACAATTTTGGACCTGATTTATTTCTTCGGTCACAGGTGTTGAAATTAGGAGAAAAAAGGGCCAAAATCGGAGGGGCGAATCTTGGGGTGGAATTAACCCGCTATTATCGGGGTAATTTGGGTAATGGGAGTGCACTTGGGATAGATCTAAACCTTCCAGCTGAAGAGGCTTTTGGCGTGGATCTATATAGACCGTTGGATGATATGGCTGATAAACGGGCCAGATTTGCTGAAGCAAGGAGGAAGAGGATGAGAGTAATGAAGAGCAAGTCAAAGAAGAAGAATTAGGAACAAGGTTTGAGTTTGGAAATATAAGCGGTGAATAATGAAATATGTTGAAAAAATTATAGCTGTTTCTTTTTCCACGTTAACCACTCGTTAACCTTTTCATCTTCTTAGCATTTTAGATTTTGTAAATTGGAAGAGTTTTTTAGGATCAGATGTTTAGATGCCGTAATTTTCTCGTATGCATTTTGCTGATTTTGCTACATAATAATATTCATTATTACTTCAATCATACTCCCAAATCAAATATCACATATGTATGTATAACATTATTATTTTATTTTATTCATGTTTTTATAAATATATTTATATACGCTTTATTTTTAAATGATAACAATATTAAATAAAGGCATAAGAATAATATTATATTTTTAACCTATTTTTTGAAATGAGACACGTTAAAAACAAGAATATAAATACATCAAAATATGACATATATAAAAAGGGTAATATCTAAACTTTCCAATTTTCATAAATAAAAGATAAAAAATATCGATTTAAAAATAAAAGATAAAAAAATACTTATATATTTTCAGAAATGAAATATATAAGTTCATGTTAGTGTTAATTTTTATATTTTATGTTTAGGTCAATATTTTTTTTGTTTTAGTCAACCTTGGAATTTGGTCAAAAAATATATTTTGCTTCAAACACTTTCAAGAAAAAATTAATTATTAACTATTAATCACGTTATATCATAAATAGTATTATAAATCATGAAAAGTTTTAGGAAAATATTAATGCTTGCAGCGAAAGCCAGAGCAGTGTTCGTCATCATATTTATCAACATTTAATGGAATTTTCTCTCTTTATTTATTTTTATATAGGAATAACCACTTACTAGAAAAATATTGCAGTATGTATGATCTTAACCTCAAATTGCCAAAATTTGTATGTTTAATTCTTGAATTATTTTGTTTCAAAATTTCAAATCTTTATCGAATAAATTTTAATTAGATTTTCATTAATCCAAAGATTTTATTTAATTGTAGGAGCTAAATAAAATCCAATAGTATCATTAACTTTTTTAAAAATTAAAGTTAGCGGGCCTATTGGGTTCAGGCCCAGTAAGGGTAAAATAATAAATTTACAAGAAAGGAAACATAAAGAAACCCTAATTCAAACTTCTCCCTCTTTATATTTCGCTGTATCTGCAATTCTGCAGCATTATTTATAGCTCGCTTCCTCGTCTATTGGTATGTATCTTAGTTTTTATTTAATTCTGTATAATTTAGGCTTCTCTTTAGTCCAAATCCTGTTATATTTTTGTATGATTTCGTTGTTTTTTCTCCAAAGGATGAAATGGATTAACATCTCACGACGGTCGTCTGAGGCATGCTTTGTGTGTGCCAATTTTGATGTATTCAAACTCCTTTTTCTGATGGATTTTGTTCTCTTGTATAATTTGCTATTTTTATTTATTTTCACCATTGAAATAATTTTTATGGTGATTTTTCAAAAAATGGCTTGATGAGGATGAAAATAAAATTATTCCGATAATGTTAATGAATGGATAATTTACCTCCTACTCATTCTGAAAGCTTTCTGCATTTTATTTTTTCATAAATATAATTTTGTTCATATATTTGAAACTAGTTTTATTCAAATTTTGTTTTATAATTTATATGTTATGTATAAAGTTTTAATTTTTAAAAGTATTTTATAAAGATAGCACAATGAGGAAAATCAATTGATGAGGTTAGTTACTGATCCTTGATATGTTTTGTGCATTGCACTAGTCCTTTTCATTCTGAGTGCTATCTAAAATTCTTAAATCAGTCTACCAATTGTGCATTTTTTTTTGGTTTAAAATAATATTGTTATTTATTTCTTAACCAAAAATAAAATAAGATTGAATGCAATTGTAATTGGGGATGAAGATTTTACATGCTTTCATGTGTTTAGTTGTGAGAGCAGCTATTATTCCCCAAATATCAAAACAGGATTTTAATGCTTGTTTTCCAATATAGAATGGAAGTGCAAGTTTGGCTATTCTGTGACATATCATTCTAAAATTATTTATATTATCAAAAGTCAAATTCCAATGTTGAACAGAACAGTGAACCGGGGACATATTCATTTTTTTTGAAATGTTGAAGCAATAAATCTTGGAAAAAGATATGATAATTCAAAATATAATAATCATTATTTTACTTAAGACATTTAATAAATATTTTTTGAAATATTAAAAACATTTATATTTTGTCGGTTTAATATGTTTCTCATAAATACGCGACTTTTATTCTTTTATATTTATTATACTTTTTTGTTGGTTTCAATCTTTACTACTCCGTCCCGTTAAAAGTCTTCACAAGGGAAGGGCACAAAGATTAAGACAAAATTGATTAGTGTTTTAATTGCAGTGATCCACAAGATTATGGCACCTTACTTTATTCTTATTATTTAGTTGTCAATTACTCAATATGCTAGTCTGCTATACTTAAATATTTTTAATTAATTTTTTACTAAAAATTTAAATGAATGTTTCACACTATTAAATCATTTTGTGTTATTCTATCAAATCAATATACTGTTTCAGAAATTAAAAATGTCAAAAGAATCCTTTCTAAATTATTGCATAATTACATAAAATAATTTAATTTAATTTAACTTGCATAAACAATTTAAAAATAAAAAGCTACACAATTTGAAATCTCACAAAAAGTATATTTTATATTTCATCACAAAAATTTGAATTTTCAACTACAATTTAATATCCCACAAAAAGTGAATTCCCACTACAACATTCAAACAAAATGTTCAGATTTCATCAATTTTAGATTTCCCACCAAAAGCTATCTATAAATCGGATTACAAGTGAATTCATCCACATTCACCAGCAAAATTCACAAAAAAATGGATAGAAAAAATCTATCCACAACGATAAAGGAGCGATTGTTCATCTACAAAGCATGAAGCCAAATACTCCAAGAAAAAAGAAAGTGCAACTTGATCTACAAATGATTCAGAAGTTGGAATTGCAAAAGAGATCCATAATCAGAAAATTAGCACTTGGTATCAAATGCAGCAACAAGAGCACAGTGGGTAGATGGGTGCAAACAGGTATGATCAAATCTCATACTAATGCTATCAAACCTGATTTGACAGCCCCAAATAAGCTATTGAGGTTAAACTTTTCTTTAGAAGCATTAGAGTTAAGACAGAATTCTGAATATTATTAAGTTTAAAAGCATGAATAACATTGTGCACATTGATGAAAAATGTTTCTACCTCACAAAGGCTAGCCATAGATACTACCTAACACTCGAGGAGGCCGAACCACATAGAACATGCAAACACAAGAACTTTATGGTAGTGTTCTATTTTCCCCTTCACTGAAAAAGTTCCTGCTAAAAGGAATTCAAAAAACAGAACTCCTGGAACACTAGAGACTAAACCTATTCAATCAATCACCAATGAAGTGATTAAAGAGTGCTTAATCAATCAGGTATGATTTAGCACAACTTTATGTGGTTGTAAAATATATTCCTTACAATAAAGTTGTAAATTATGTTATTGTACTCATTTAAGTGCATTAAGTGTTCAACATTTTAAATGCTTTTACGTGTTCAACATTTTAAATGTTTTTACGTGTTCAACATTTTAAACGCATTAACTGTCTAACATTAATTTTTTACTATTCAATGCCTTAACTCCTCATCAATTAAATGTATTAATTGTTCACAATTTATTTCAAACGGATTTTACCAGTCATAATGGCTAAATGGCCAGAAAATGCTTGCAAGTTGATCTTTATACAACAAGACAACGCAAAGTCGCATATTAAAGATAATGATATTGAATTTAGATTGACTCGCCAACCACCCAACTCACCGGACACGAATGTCAATGATTTGGGATGGTCCCGAGCCATACAAAGTATACAAATTGAAACATCAAGTGTCACTGTTGATCAGTTAGTGAATGCAGTTATATAATCTTTTGAAGCACTATCTCCAGTTACATTAAACAAAGTTTTTCTTAGCTTGCAAGGATGCATGGTTGAGATAATGAAGTTAAAGGGTGGAAATTGCTACAAAATTCCTCATTTGAAAAAAGACAGTCTTATTAGACTAAACCAACTTCCTACTGATTTGGAAGTTCCAGAATCTCTTGTCAAAGAATGCATAGCATATTTGATGAAAAATGAGAGGGTGGATGACATTCACAGCTTAGCAGCATTCTTGGGATTGCAAAATTTTCAGTGAAGTTCAAAACAAGTTGGAGGGTGAAAAATAGTTTTTGTTTTGGATGAAAGATAATTTCTGTTTAGGCAGTAGCTTTGGGAATGCATTACTACTTTTGTTTTGCTTTGTTATGTCTAGAAAACATATTTTGTTATGTAATGTGTTTAAGGTGTAACTGCATTTAGCAAAAATAGGTTTTTGTAATTGCAGATGCACATTTATTAATGTAAATGCATTATTAGTTTTTAAATTCAGTTTTATATGCCCCAAGTACACCAAATGCGTATATCTGTACTCAACACTAATCACTCATGAATTAAGTTGTGAACAAAGATAAATTAATCTTTATGCACATTTCATCTGTATGTAGTGAAACCATTTGATCTTTACTACACCATTTAACATCAATGTGTATGCAGTGAACAACCATAATGTGCATAAAGATCAATTTACATTAACAAATGCACACCAGATTAAACACATGCATATGTAAGATCAAATCATAAACCTAAGCCCACAAATGCTCGAGCAATATGACACAATAATATGAGATCTCATATCCCAACATGCAGTAAACATAAGAATAGATATATATCTCACCAGAGAAGAATGGACACATACAGTAAATACCAAAAAATGACATATCTCACCAGCTTAAAATACAGAGGGACGAAAATCTTTAGCATCTGGACACCAAAAGGATGTAGAACGGTCAACGTTGCAAACTCTGTCTCAAGCACAATCTCGTCCCAATCTTCTGAATCTAGAATAACTACTCCGCTCAGAGCCTCCGAGTCTCCGTCATCTTCGACACCCAAAGTATCTTGGATCTCGTTCTCGCGATCTCCCACCGAATTAGAAATCACCATACCCCATAGATTCTCATCAGTGCATGTCTCGAACTCCATCATCGGTGCAAACTCTGTCTCAGGCACAATCTCGTCCCAATCTTCTGAATCTGGAATCACCACTCCTCTCAGATCCTCCGAGTCTCCGTCATCTTCAACCCCCAAAGTATCTGTTCTTAACTCCATGGCTTTTAGTGTGAAGGGGGAAGATCGGGTGGCTAAGGTTTTCATACTTGCGGCTGGGTGAAAATTTTAGGGTTTCGAAAAGAGAGGGAGATTGCTCTGACGAGAGAATGAGGGGCAGAGGATGAGGAGTTCAAAATAAAAAGGTGAGAAGTGGGGAAGTTGGGTTTCGAAGAGGCACTGCTTTTGGAGAGGAAGAGGTAGAAGGTGAGACAAAATGAAAAGTGGAAAGTGATGAATGAATAGGGTTTGGATTGATGCTGATTTTTGGGCTGGATTAGCATAATTAATTAAAATGTTAATATGGCCCAAATTTAATCATACTTAATTAATTACTAAACTTTACTATTTTTAGTAAGTGGCCAATTTTACCGGGACATCCTGATTAGGAAAGGTGGTCGCTTTTAGCGGGACGGAGAGAGTACTATTTAAATTAATTATATTTTAATATTTAATAATTATTTTACCACTTAAATTAATTACAAACAGGAAAAAATTTTATTTGATATGATTAACTAAAACAGGATAATTTAATCATAATTTCTTCGAGTAATTAATTGAAATTGATTTTGATTTCAAAAAAAAATATTGTTAAAAAATTGGTGGTTAATTGTTTCTTAAATCAAAAATCCAATAAAATAACAAATTAATTAATTAATGTCTAATTACAATTTTAAACAATATAAAA
The DNA here is from genome assembly GCA_026898415.1 of Leonotis leonurus. NCBI lineage: Eukaryota > Viridiplantae > Streptophyta > Magnoliopsida > Lamiales > Lamiaceae > Leonotis > Leonotis leonurus. The sequence continues at coordinate 520,962 of JAPKLX010000008.1, forward strand.
ATTATAAACCAAGCAATATTTAAATTACAATTGAAAACGTAAATTGCAAGCAGGGATCAGATGTGTTTAAGAAGAGAGTGCCTCTATTGTCGTAAAACAGGCGGAGCAGACACCCTTCTCGCATATTTAAATTGCGAGCATTGACCACTCATCACCTCCCCTTTAAAACTTGCCTGAAGGATCATGATTTTTCAATTGACCTATCTACCCCTTTTATAGTAATCCTACCTCCTCTTTTATTTTCCAGTCTCGATGTGGGATATATATTCTACCTCCTCCCTTCTTTCTCTTTTTAAATTATTAATTAAACCAAACACTTCATTTTGAAAGTTCAAACAAAATAAAAACTAGTCCTCGTATAAATTGAGAAATAAATAATATAATCCGTCTCATTAGTAACGATCATTTGTTTTTTACACTAAAATCATGAAACACTCAATATATACTCATTGTGATAATTTTTTTACCCAAAAATGAAATGAGTCATTATTAATGTGACGTCCCAAAATAAAAAATAAGTCGTTATTAACGGGATATAATAATAGTTATTAACAAAAAATAAAAACTAGTCATCATATAATTCATACAATTCATACTTAGATATGAATAGTATAAATTCGGCTATGAATCATATGAATGGTAGTATTAATTCATAAATAAGTATAATATAAATAATATTGTGTTGATAATTATTACGTGTCTTCGACTATTCCATTATTATGCTTGTAACTTGCAAGTGATTATAAAATAAGTACTTGGTTACTCGTTTCAAGTTTGGAAAAAGGACATAGCTCAAATTACTTAGTTTATAAGAAATAAAAGAAACTAAATATAATGTATATGGAACAATATATGATGAAAATGTGATATGAATGAACATCTATTCTTATGAATATTTCTAAAAATTATGAACAAAATATGCAAATGTCATTTGAATTATTTGAAAACTCGGTATACTATATAAACTACTACCAAAATTAACTAACACCATCCATACAATATTAAGTATTAATTTTAGAACTATTCTCTACACGCAACAAGTACAAGTTAATGTAATCATGGTCATGTAGTTGCACAATTTAATGTAACCGTAACATAAATATAATGATTCACTTATTTTCATGACATTATCATATGAATTGTGAATACGCTACCATAGTAACGGTTAGGGAAATGGTTCAATTATTAATTTGGCACAATGTTTTAATCTGAAATCTCAATTAAACTCTCAATTATGCCGACAAAATCTAAATATGAACATGTGTTCGAAATCAAATTTGATAGTGTTTTAACACGATTTCCAACTAGCTGTGGTTCATAATTAACACGAACTATACTTCATTAAAAAAATTTGGCAATTTTTTTTTTAGTCCGGCGTGCGTGTGTTGGCCTAGTGATAGTGAGGTTAATGTTTAAGGCTAAGTTCTCGAGTTCGAGTCCTCTATGACGCGGCGACCATATAATTTAATGTTAATGTAATCCAATTAAAAAAAAGAGAGAAATATAGAAGCCCGTGAATCCTCGTCCGACAAGGAAGTCAAGTTTATGATGAGTTTCTGTATCTTTCCAATTTTAGGTATTAAGCTTCCTATTTTTCCTTTTTACACTAATATTATCATTTATTAGAAAATCAATGTATCCAGACGCATAGCATATGGTTGATTAAAAAAACATTGAGTGACCTCATACAAACGTACTCAATAAGGGCTAAAACATCAATTTGGAACGATTACGAACTAATTTAATTTTAGGTAACCGAACACTTGTAAAATTTTGAAGTGTCAAAAAAAGTGTAAAATTTTGAAATGTTAAAAAAAGGTTTAAGTTATATATTTTAAGAAATGATTTAACTAATTTTAATTAAATAATATTAAAATTAAATAAAAGTATACTCCATTAATCAGTCATCAGCATCATCGTTTATGTTAAAAAAATTACTCTTTTATTTAAATATATTTATTTTTTATGCGCATTATAAAATTTAAAAAATTAAATTACATCTTAATATTTGTTAAATGAAAAAATTATTCAATATAATATGAATAATTTAATAAAAAATATTTTAAATAAATAATATATATAGAATAATAAAGTTTTCATAATTTTAATAAAAAAAACGTACTATGAAAAGAGTATATATTTCAACGCTAAATCCGCAGGTGGGCCACATGTAGTCCGCCTCTATTTAATCCAATTTCCTCTTCTAATTCCATTCCCTCATCAAGAGTTGTACATTCCTTCCGCGAAACTGAAACTACACACTTGTGTTGTACCTTCGCCTCATGGCTTCCTTGTCATTTTCACTCCCAACTCACTTTTCCAGCCACAAATCCTCCGCCGTGCCCCGCCGCTTCTCCCCCCCTTGCGCCAACGTGGAGACAACTCCCCTACAATCGGCGTCGTACTACGAACTGCTCGGCGTCCGAGCTGGCGCCACGCGTCAGGAGATCAAGTCGGCGTACCGGAGGATGGCGAGGGTGCTGCATCCCGACGCCACGTCAGCCGCCGCCGCCGCCGAGTTTATCCGGCTGCACGAGGCGTACGCTACTCTATCCGACCCGGAGAAGCGAGCGGCGTACGATAGCTCGCTTTTCCGGCCGCGGCGGACTCAGTGGCGGAGCGGTTCACCCGAGTTTACTCGGCTGGGCCGGACTTGGGAGACTGACCAATGCTGGTAGGAAATTACCGTTCTAAACATTTGGAAACAAAAAATAGCAGATTTATATCAAAGATCAAATATACTTTCTATACAATTGATTGCAATAAAATACACAAAACTTTTATATCATTTTTTCTTACCAATGAACTTCTAAATTATCGTAACCTTTATATATAGTTCACTGTTTATGCGCATTGCATGCGTTTGTACTATTCATGCTTTACATTTGTTTTCAATAAAAATTCATAATAAATATAAAATTACACCTCATTTTCTCCAACAATTTATTTCTTTTTTACGTATAAAATAGAAAACGTAAAAGATAAAAATATGACGAGGTCTACACATTTTAATTTTTTTTATTATTTTTAGAAATAAATTAATTATTTAAATTGATAATTAATACACTTAATATCATAATTTCAAAGAACATGTTATAATTTCAAAATGGCGTATTGTTTCAAAATTTGCTATTTTTCAGAAATGCCATTGGTTGTTAGAATATTTGGTACTGTTGGTATCGACGAAATGGGTACTGCAAAGAACGTGAGTTTTGATTCCAACAAAAGTGAAGAATGCACACTGCTCTAGTTAAATTGTCAATCGAACATTATATGTATGCTTGGTGCCATGGGAAGACTAATTAGCCCATTTAATTAATTTATTTATTGTTAAATCTTTACTTGGATGGTGAGAATGACATTAGTTAAATGAAGACATCACTCTTAGTCTTTAGTAGAGAAGATCACACCACTTATGAGGTTCCTAAAATTATGAGATTTTTTATACTCCCATCAAAAATATAAAGAGGGCAGGTCCCATATTACAATCCCAAATCATGTAAATTAAAATAAATTATAGGTTGATAACCTTGTTACAATACACAAACGAAGAACTAAAAAGAAACTACAAGATTGGAACACAAAAGAAGAAAATGAAGGAAAATATGGGGAAAAGGCACTCATGCAAGTTAAAGAAGGTTGGAAAGGGCTATTTTGAAATCTTTATTTAAAGTCATGAATTAGTGTATTTTTTTGTCCTAGTTCAGTTTGATAAGTTAGCTCCCAAAATACTGAATATTTGTCTGAAGACACTCGAATAAAATATTATAACACCATCATAGTAAGAGATCTAGCGTGTGAAGAAGAGTAGAGATCAATTAAGCATGTATTTGCACTATGGTACTAAAAGCCAATACATAGTTTCTGACAAAAGAAGACGAACAAAATGGTAGAGAAAAGAAGGAAGAGCAAAATTAGAATCTCCTTTCCAGATAAAAAGGAAGAGCAAAATTAGAATCTCCTTTCCAGATAAAAAAGATGATCAGAGAGCCTACAACTCATCCTTCAATTCCTCCTCATTCACTGCCTCCTCGATTTTGGAGGAAGATGATGACTCCGTTTCTTTAGAACTCACCTCTGTCTCGGTTTCTTCCACCTCGTTATCCTCCTCCACTGCTGCATCCGGGCTGATCTTGAGGCTGTGCTTCACCGAGTTGTATATCCGAGAAGCAAAATCTTTTGGCTCGTTGAGAATGAAACCGCTCTCCATGAGGGCCGTTTGGTAGACGAGCTTCGCTGTTTCCTTCACGCTCTCATCCTGTACAACGATTAACATCAATCAAGAGAACTACGAGCTAGTAAAAAGGCGAACCACCGTGTGATGTGGTTACTTATGAGGCAGAAGGTCTCGAATTGAAATCTGTGGCTAGGACAATGTTCAATATTATGTACGATGTTCAAAAAAGAAAAATGAGAATTACCTCGGGATCCTGGGCAACTCTTGCTTGAAGTTCTTTGATAATAGGGTGTCTCGGGTTGATTTCAAGCACCCTCTTCCCACGCATGTAAGCTTGCTTGCTTGCATCGGAGAGAGTTTGGGACTGCATGATTCTTTCCATGTTCGAGCTCCAACCGAATTTCGAAGTCACCACCACGCATGGGGAGTCTGCCAAACGGTTGCTGACCTTCACATCATCCACATTTTCACTAGCCAGAGCACCTTTCCACCATTTTGTCAGCTCCTTGAACGACTCCTTGAGTTCCTTGAGCTTCGACTCTTTTCCGATTTTGAGCCCCTCCTTGGATACGTTTTGGAACTTCTTGTCCTCGTAATCCATCAGATATTGCATCAAGTATTCATCCACCGGGTCGATAAAGAAAATAACCTGTACCACGAGTTGAATTCACTATTTTGAGCTCACATTTGGAGAGGGAGATGATCAAATATTAAGAACTAATAAGATGCTGATAGGAAGGGAAGCTTACCTCATAACCCTTCTTTTTCAGATTTTCAAGAAATGGAGAGTTTTCAAGCTGTTCCTTGCTTGTTCCAGTGATGTAAAAGATATCTTTCTGTCCTGACTTCATTCTTGATATGTATTGATCCAGTGAAGTCAATTTACCTTCCGACTTAGTACTGCAGAAGAGAGAAAAACACCATAAGATCTACTGTATAATAGTCAAATTATGGCAACATATTTATCCACAAACTGTTAAATATGCTTACGTCTCAAATCTAAGAAGTTTCGCGAGGCGGTTTCTGTTAGTTGCATCCTCAATGATACCAAGCTTGATTGACTTGCCAAACTCATTCCAGAATTTCGCATACTGGCCTTTCTTTACATTGCTGTCATCGGACTCTTCAATATCTGGGATGAAAATAATGGCAAAGCCAGTTAGGCATATATGTTTTTGTAGAAGAATTTTAACATGCATGATACTAATGCACTTAAATAAGGATACCATCACACAACTGAGGATATGTCTGTCCGTTGACTATACTATTATTCTCTGTTTAGCATACCTTTCTTGTTCGAGTCACTAGATTCCTCAGGGTCCTCTTCAGCAAGTTTGCGGATCATGTCAAGGGCCTTCCGGATGAGTTTCTTCTTTATTGTTTTCAAGCTGCTGTGCTGTTGTAACATTTCTCTTGATACATTCAGCGGCAAAGTGTCAGAATCAACAAGACCCTGGTCACATGTAGTAATGCTAGTAAGAACGATGCTGCATACCTAATTATTCTACTAGAATGTATAATGAGATAAAAGATTACCATCAAAAAGTTCAAATACTTGGGTAGAAGGTCATCAAATTCATCCGAGATAAACACACGTCTCACAAATAATTTCAAATTGGATTTGTTGGCGTTATAGTAACTCTCATATAAATCGTGAGGAGCCTTGGGAGGCACAAACAGCACAGCCTTGAATTCCACATCACCTTCAGCATTAAAGTGACTCCATGCCATAGGCTTCTCATCACCAAAGTCCTGTCAATAGAGCGTGATGTTAATTAAAAGTATAAAACTGCTGAACAAGATGGTTAGCTTGAACAGTAATTGCAGTACCAACCTTAGCTAGAGAGTGATAAAATTTTGTGTATTCTTCATCAGTGACCTCCTTTGGACTACGTAGCCATATAGCCTTCACATCATTCAAAAGTTCCCACTCGTAGGTAGTTTTCTTCACTGTCTTTGTTTTGGGTTTCTTCTCTTCCTCCTCTTTCTCCACATCCTCTTCCTCTTCCTCGGAAGGTTTCTTTTCCTCCTCATCATCACTGGATTCATCTTCCTCAGCAGGAACCTCCTCATCCACTTCTTTAGTAGCCCAAAGCCGGATGGGGAAGTTAATGAATTCAGAATACTTTTTGACCAACTCCTGAAATGATCAGAATATGAAAGAAAATAAGAACTGATGCTGAAAGAAATGACCCTTTCTCATTCTATACATCTCTTATATTAGATCAACGATATCAAGTGACACAGTCAGGGTTAAATGAACTATTTTCCCAATCCGCAACTGAAAACGAGATAAATGATCTGCAACAGAGTACCAAAAACAAACAGCAAGAGTCATCTATCCTCCGTCATATGTTAAAATGAATTACCTCACATAAGACACTCCATTGAACTTCCTAGTGATCTTACTACCTAAGAGAGAAAACTTTCCGATAATCTTCAACTAGAAATAGCTAATGACAGGAACCACTGGACAAAGCTAATGACGCCATCTTTATAAAAGTAAGGAACTATAACCGAGACATACAGATAGTACTTAAGGCAAGAAAACTAGGGATAGAGACAAGGTGATCCTACAAGTGATTAAATTCAAATTCAGATGACTATCCTACAACTTTTAAGGGATAGGTAGAGCTAAAATCAATTATTTGTGCACGCAAAGAAATGAAGAACTGCATATAAAATATTAACCTTCAATTTGAACTCTTCCAAATATTCTTGTGCCTCATCTCTAAGGTGCAATCTGATTTCAGTCCCACGTCCAAGGGGTTCATTCCATGTATCTTCCGAGATTGCAAAAGCTCCATCAGCCTTTGACTCCCATACATGTCTGGAGGTGGATATAATTTTAAAACCAATTATATAAATATTACATTCAATAAAGGATATAATTAGTCCAGGATGATGAATTTGGTGATGGAAATAACATACTGTTTGTCATCGTTATGTTTGCTAATAACTTCAACATAGTCCGCAACCAAATACACAGAGTAGAAACCAACACCAAATTGCCCAATAAGGTTAAGATCACCACTTGTCTGCATCTTTTCCACAAATGCTGTATTTTCATCATATTAGGAAACGTTAATAGAGTGAATTGCTTAAACTAAGAAAACATCGACGTAAAAAAAGACTAGCTTTAAAACAATAACCACATTAGCCCCAACTCAGTATAATACCTGAAGTTCCAGACTTAGCGATGGTACCCAGATTCTTGATTAAATCCTCCTTTGTCATACCAATACCTCGGTCACGGATCGATAGTATTTTCTTTTCTTTGTCCAACTTAATCTGCATAATTAAATGAAAATAAATTTTCAACTTACTATTGTAATTCAACACTAATCTAAGACCTGTTTCAGAATTTTCTACATCCTCGATTATACACATTCACTACAGCTCAAGTCATTTAGCATTATGTGATGCCACGGAATACTACATTTTGATGTTTTACAGTGTTAACATTCATATAAGAACACAGAAACTATTTCAGGACGATATAAATTATTAGTTATAACCAGCCCATATGAAACTAACTAAATCAAAATAGCTCAAGCATTATACTAGGCAGTAAATGATACCTGAATCTCAAGCTTGGTATCATCACCTTCTCCGAGAATTTCCTTGTCAGTGAGTGATAAAAATCTGATCTTGTCCAAAGCCTGAATATATTCAAAAATCAAACATCATTATCCTGTCTTTTCATGAGATCTATTAGAAATAGCATAAAACACGAACAGAAGGGGGAGTAAGAGACTCACATCTGAAGCATTGGAGATCAATTCTCTTAAAAATATATCTTTGTTACTGTATAAAGAGTTGATGATAATATCCATAAGCCGCGACACCTCGGCTTGGAACTCGAACTTCTGCGCATTAGAGCGCAGCGATTTCCTCGACATAGATTCAGATTCTCTACATCACAAGCAACAAATCAATTAGATCGAAAATTGCACATACACATCAAAAACACGTTTGCATTTTTTCACATACGAAAAGAAAAGGCAAAAGACAACTCACCTCTTCACAACATCAGAATCAGTGGACAATCCGTGCGGTACGGCGCCGATCTTCTCCTCCACCTTCGGCGGATCGACCGGCGCATCCGAATCAGCTTCGGCATTTGCGTGTAAATTCCTACCTGAAGAGTTCCAACAACTTATCAGTATGTTTCAACAGATCCTAGAGCACATAAATGATAATCACCAGATCATACAACGAATCGTGAACGAATGATTCTCAAAAATAAGCACGTGAACAAACAATTCGCGAAAGAGTAAATTAAGTACCTTGATCTGGTAGAAGAGACGAAAGGCAGAGTAGCAGCAAAACGGAGCAGATCGTCCATTTCCTCATTTTAGCTTACAGCAATATCTGCGACTGAGATTGTTCGTGTTGAGTGATGAGTGGGGGAGTGAGATTTATGCAGTCGGGGTTTAGGAGAAGACTTGACGGGTGCCACGAGATAGAGCGTTCTGATTGGTCTGAACTACCACGTGTAAGGCTGCTATTGGTTGAGTATGCTTATTAGACGTGGTGTAGCTCTGGCTGTTCTGGAAGGTTCGTCTTTGCGGTTTAAATAAGGCAACATGATTGACTAGAACAATATCATTTCTAATACACGCATTAATACATGTACTAAGTTTGATCCTACAATAAGAATGGAAAATAAATAGTTTAATTTTATATAGGCAACATGTACATCACTTTGAACCAAAACTATAATGCCCTGATAAAAATATAAATCTATACTATGTTTCGTAGTCAAGATATAATATGATAAAATTAAATTTGTATGGTGTGTAATAATTGTTTGGGATAATTGTGAAAACTACCCACTTTTGTAAACCTAAAATGAAAAGTACCCAAAACATAAAATATATATGTAAACTACCCAAAAAGTCTAAATTGCCTTTAAAGGGAGCTGGGCTTTCTCGGTCACTACTTGGGGATAATCTTATGTTTAATTTAATTTAACCAAGGTATTGCTAATTTTAATCTTATGTTTTATTTAAATTTTATTTTTAAAGTAAATTGCTATATTAATTTGGTGTTTGAACTAAATATATTGTAGCAAATATCTGAACGACGGCGTACGGATCGACGGGTAACGGAGCAACATAGAACTATCAATATGGACCAAAATGTTAGTTTTTTTTAAAGCTTTAAATTTCTTTAAGAAAGCATGTTGTATTTTTATATTTATTATAGATTTATAAAGCATGTTGTATTTTTAAGTTTATTAGATTTATAAACCATGCATGTTTTATTTTTATATTTATTAGATTTATAAAGCATGTTGTATTTTTATGTTTATTAGATTT
>JAPKLX010000008.1:545623-627622 GCA_026898415.1 Leonotis leonurus
AACCAATAGAGAGGGTGTGACAATGTTAACACACATTACACGGTATGAGATCCGTCAACAATTCCAAAACTTTAGACCAAACAACTGCTCAACACTAGAGTGCTAAGCCCCACACCTAAACAGCCAATTCATAGGCTTATGGATACAGGGGCAAACTGAGCTATGTAAAATGGTCTTATAAGCCTTAGATCGGCCAGAAACTCATAACCAAAACCTCTTTGGTATTCAAAACTGTAAAATAAACACTTAGCCTATCTTATTTGCACATAGCCTTGGAGAAATAATTTGTATGAACTTTGATATGATTTATCATACTTAATGATTTAGCCTATTAGGCTAATCATAATTAATTACTAAAACAAAGGAAATAAATTAACTTAACTATTAAAATAAATAAAGAAAGGAAAGAAAACTTACAATATATGTAGACCAATAATGTAGAACACCAACAAGAATCAAAACTTTATTATGAAGAAATATTTTACAAAGAGAGAGAGAGGATATGATCGGGGAGTGCCTCTCAAATGAGAAGAATACTCCTTTTTATAGACAAGGAAATAAGATAAAAACAAACTAGAATTATTACATCTATTTACATATTCAACACATAATTATTACATTTATTTATATAGTCAAAAGGCTATTAATTATAACCTACTAGATCTATTTTTCTATTTCTTCAAATGTCATTAGATCTTTGGTTGATGAAGAGGATGATGCTCTAAATTGCACTAAAATTATATAAATAACGATACAATATTTTATTATTACAATTATTAAAAAAATAGAGAATTTTTACAAAATGAGCAATGCTATTTTTTATCATTATTTAAGAAATTTATAAGTTCATTTATTTAAATATTTTGACAACTTATAAATTTTTAAAGTATGTCATCCTATAACCTCTTGCAAGAGTTATTTAAAATAAGCTATTTAAAATAAGGTTTGGGAATGGGCGTACAATCCACTACCTCTATTGTAATTAGTTCAAATTCAATCAACTAAATTAAAAATCAGCAAAGTGCCCTTATTATCTTTATCCTAGTCCCACCACTTTTTAACATTATAACAACATTCACATTCACCTAATATACAAGTCTAACAAAGATTATTCATATGAATAGTGGTTTTAGGATCATGAAAATAGGTGTTACTGTTTGTGTGAAAGGGATCAAAAATAGAGTTATTAGTATAATAATTGAAAGAAGATAAGGATTGCAAGTTTCATCCATAAAAAGAACGAAAGATATGGATTGCAATTTGCAAGTTTTGGTAAAACCCTAATCTCGTGAGCGATTTAAAATAAGATTTCTAATCCCCAAAGCCAAGCAAGGTCCCTACCTCTCTTCAATCTCTATTCCATCCAAACCCAACCATTAAATTCACTCTCCCCCCACCTTTACTCCACCCCCAATTCTTCTCTATTCCTAATTTAATCCCCTCCCTCTCCCTCCACCCGCGCAGCGACGAGTTCTCATGCTCCAGAAGCTCGGACGGCCATGGCGATTTCCGACACGGTGGTGGGGAATCTGACGACTCTCTACCTGGTGGTCATTGCGGCCATCAAGGCCTACGGCATGGCGGTGGGGAAAAGCTTCAGCGGCAGCTGCGTAATCGTCCTCTCCACGACGGTGGTGGCGCTGATCCTCGTCGCCGCCCTCACCTGGGACGTCTCGCGCAAGGCCACGCGGGCGCTCGCCATGAGCTCGCCGCCCGATCGCGCACACGAGATGTGCCGCGGCGGCATCTGCTGGCACGGAGTCGCCGTCAAGTCGCCGGCCTCTCAGGTCCGATTCCGCCTCCCTCAACACCAAAATCTCTGATCGAAATTCCACTGCCGACCTCAATTATAGAAAAGTCAATCAATTTTGGTTTCGTTTATTATCTTTAAGAAATAAGTATCTTGTTTTGGTGCTTCCTTTTTACTTATTTTCTCTGGTAAAATATCCTTCTGTGGTTAGAATCCAGTCATCTCTGACTCTCAGAGTGATTAAGCGTTTGTGTAAATAAAAGTGTAGAAGATTATTGGGGTAAAGTTTTTGTAATTTTCTTCAGCCATTTTCCTGTATATTGTGAAATGAAATGGCCATTTTGTAATATAAATAATTATCTGTGAATTTTTTAATTGATACATATATTAAATTTTAGATATTATGTTAGGAATTTGAATTTATAAAATTTAAATTCCAACATTAGTTTATTCTTTAATTGTAATTATTACTCTTTAAATACTTCCCCATTCCTCAAAATGGTCCTATTTGATCTGATTTTTGGGATATATTATTCTTATACTTTATTTATTTTAGAAAAATATCTGAAAAAGTAGATATCATACCACTATACAGCATTGATTATTGCTTTAAACATTTTTATATTATTAATTAATTAGTAGCAATAAAATAATGGATAGCTGGGCTAGTGGTGGAGTGATTTGGTTAGTCGAAGATTATATTAAAATCAAGAAATATAAGATACAAATGTCATCAAATTCACACGTGTGCTCTATTTCGCGTCGGCAGGAAACTCTTCTATTCTTTCCTATGCGCGTTGTAATGAAAAGTCCACTTACATTACCAGTACACCCTCCGATTATAAAAATGGTTTATCAAAATTTGATGCGAATTTTAATAATGTTTCTTAATTTCAATTGATGTATATTGAGTGAAAGTGATTTATCTTTTAACTTTATATAAATTTTAATAATATAATTTGATTTTAATGAATGTATATTGAGTGAAATTGGTTTATCTTTTAATTAGATATGAATTTTAATAATGTATTTTAATTTTAATGAATATATATCGAGTCAAGTTTGAATTTTAATTAATATATTATTTTAAATTAAATTTTATATAATTATTATATACTTTATATATATATTATTTAAATTAAGCTGTGTGTAACGAAACAATTTATAATAAATGAAAAATTTTAAACTTAAATTATCTTTTTTGGGTATAACGTAAACTTGTGGATAAATAAAGTTATCTAACATTATTTAATAAAAGATTAAATAGTACTAGTACGATGTAATTATACACCTATAAAGGTTTCAAAATACATCGCACAAAAAACAATGTCAACAATTTTATGAATTATGTAATCCAACTTTTTTAAAAGCAATTATAATTGATAAATTTTTTAATTTTTTAATATAAATTTATTATTGATAAAGATACATAATTTAAATAAGATATTATATAATTATATTAATTTAATATGTAGTATTTGCATATATATAAATTACACAATGAAATATTATATTAAACATATTAGATTTTTTTTTGTCAAATAAAATTTACGTATATCAACATAATTTCATTTAAAATATTATATGTTTATCGTTTATAGATCTCTGTTATATCCCACTTAGTTATACGTATTAAATATACAAATAAAAAAGACGAACACCTGCACAAAATTTAACATAAAATTATGACAATAATGTATGCAACAAATTAAATATACTTATACATACTTGTTTGATGAAGCAAATCATCTAGATATATTTTAACCAAGTCGTTATCAAATAGTTGATTTATATTTTAATTATTTTAAAATTAAATTGAACCTTGGTTAATAGATTCATGGTTCAAAATGAACTGTTCAAGATGGTATTACTTTCAAATAGTAGTTTTCGATTTTCAAGATCTCCCACTCTAAGCTTAAAAGATGTGCTCTCTCAAATTCTCAATCTCAGATGAGATATTTTTTTTGGCATAAAAATTAATATGTATATATTTGAGTTAATTATACAAACTAGCCAAAGAAGATAGTAAAAGACAAATAATAGCCACAAACATAACACTATTTAAATTCTAGCAATTTTGAATGTGAATTATCATAAATACCCTTCTACTTAAATTTAATTGTATGAATGGTACGACTGGTATGAAAGGTATGAATAATATTCATTCATACGATTCATACGTATATACAGTTTAATAAAATTAAGTATCACGTATGAATCGTACGATTCGATACAATTCATACGATTCATACGTACATACAGTTTAATAAAATTAAGTATCACGTATGAATGGTACGATTCGATACAATTCATACTCAAAAATGTAAAATATAATTACAAGGATATTTTAGTACAAGAAATTTATAAATGACTAGAATTTAACTATTATTATGTTGGTGGCTATTATTTGTCTTTTACAATCTTTTTTGGCTATTTTATATTATCACTCTATATATTTAGTATTTTAAACGAGTTTGTAATAAAGTAATATTATAGGTTATTTGAAAAAAATAATATAAAAAAAGCGACACATCCTAATTGGGACGATCCAATGATTAATACTTCTCAATTTTAATTAGGAAAAATGCAGTATATGTTTACATCTATTTATAAGTTTTAAATGTAATTTAAGAGTCATAAATAATTACTCTATATAATATAAAAATAAATTAAATTATGAATATAAAACAAATTAAAATTTTTGAGAAATCGACCTTTCAAAATTATCGATTTATAATTTCCATTAGAATTGAATCATTCTATGCACAAATACAATTTAAAACGAAATCCTTAATAATAGTTATGGTTCCCAAAACCAACCACTCGTTCTATCTTTATTTAGACACAATTTAATGAAATAAACTCTTACCATTTTAATTAAAGTACGTCTAAAATCTAAATTAATGAGACTTAAATCCTAATGTTGTTTTGAACACCTGTAATATCACCAAAAAGTGGCGGTGCGAATTAAATATTTTTGCAATTTTGTACTTGAATCTAATCGATATTGGTACTGCTTTTGTTGCACTGTGCAATCTTCGAGAAGTTTAAATACCGGATTACAAAGACATTCATTTATTTATATTGGAGAGACGTTTCTCCTTTTCTTTTCCCCATACATTAAATATTGTTTATTTATATTGGATAAGTTAATTTCATAATAATTAAGCACTGTTTGTTATGAAAAACAACCACTACTTACAAGTTTATTGTTTTTTAAAATTTGGTTCATATTTAAGAACCAAACTGATTGGGACCTAATGTACTATGAAGTTAATTAATGCATCATACAATAGGTTTTTAGTTCGAGTTTTTGAATGTAACTCCTCATATAATGTTCGAATTTTTGTTATAATTTAAAATTAATATAACTTATTTATAATAATTATGTACTTCATTGTAGTGCTGGAATTATTTATGCATGATGGAGACACATAAACATTGAAATGGAAATATGAAGCCTACCGTTATAAATTTATAAGCCCATGCTTTTAAAATGCTTTTAAAGTGGTTGAAGCAATGAATGGCATGTCACATTTCTCTCATTTACTTCTAAAATTCTTACTATCGTTAATACTTCATTAAATTACATTTATATGTTGGGGAAGTTAGGGGTGTATTGGTTTGGGATTTCGTAGTATTTTAAAAGACTTTTTTGTTGTAAAAAAATCCGTTGGTATTCAATCAGAATTTTATGTCATTTAAAAATAATCCACTGGCATTGAATCAGAATTTTTAAGATTTTTTAAAGAGTGCAGTGAAATCTATCGGTATTCATTCAAGATTTTTTACAATTTAAAAAGAATCCACTGGTATTAAAAAATAGAAGGATTTTACGGGATTGTTGTGTTACATAGATTTTGATGGACTTTTTAGTAGTATTTATAATTACTAACAGTCCGGTCAAAGCTCATGAGATTTCACTGGATTCTTGAACTATAAATATAACCCTATTCAGGCCGCTGCATACTGCCTTATTCACTATTTCATATTACATTAATTATATTTTCCTCTTCTTTGATCTTCTCTTCCAATTGAAGTTGGAGTTCTTCTTAAACTAATAAATTATCGACTTTAACGTTTTATATTTATTTTCAACTAATTCCATATTGCATACGGATATAATATTTATTAAATAAAGCATATATTCCGTATATATTATCTTCGCAAAGAATGTCGTTCTGATGAATTTTCAATTGAATCGGTGGACGAACCTTCAACGTTACCGGTTAATGAAGACCATACATTTGAGCCTATTATTCAAACTCAAGAACAAGAACGACAAGATGCTAATGCTTGGAGGACTAGTATAGCTATGGATATGTGGATGAATGTTACTTAAGAGGAATGATATTGGAGAATTATTATTATTATTATTATTATTTTGTCTTCGATTCTTTTTAAATTCGAATGTATGAATGCTACTTAGGAGAAATGATATTATGGAGAATTATTATTTATTATTATTATTATTATCATCATTTTGTGTTCGACTCTTTATAAATTCGAATGTATGAAAGAAAAAAAAAATCATGAACTGTCGTATGTCATAAATCATTTTGTGTTCGACTCTTTAAAAAATCTTACAGAATCCATTAAAATCTTGATTAAAAAGTCTTTACAGAATCTTGCAAAATCTTAAAAGTCATAAAAATCCTAAAAAGTCTTTAAAATCTGCAGGACTTTTTTCAGCTTAAAAAGTCTTTTAAAATCCCAAACCAATACACCCCTTATTAAAGTTTCAGTTTGGATATTCATTTCTTACACTCAGATATATTTTGAGGAGACCATGAAAAGAAAGAAAAACAATATGTATATTGGTGTATAATAAAATATGGATAATAATTATGCCATACTCAACCAAATATATTATTATTATTATTAATATATAATAAATATAAATCAACAAATATATTAGATTAGATATATAAATACTTTAAATTTATTTTATTATCTATTTACAACTAAAAGTACAATGAATATTAAAATATTCAAATGTGTATTAAAATAAAACAATGATATATTTTCTCAATATATTAAAAGGAAATATTATATGAAAAATAAATAACTCGGCCCAAACCTGCCCGGACTCGGGTGTAGTTCTCAAGCCCAAATGGGCCATAGACCCGGTCTTTGACTTAAATGGGCCAGACCGAAAAATAGGGAAGCCCAGCCCATGCAGTTCCATAGCGATTACAATTTTTAATTAAGCACACACGAGTTTTCGACTTCACCGAAAGCTAAGCTTAAACTGCCTTCTACAACAAAAAAGTAAGGTATAAAAAAAAAAGGAAACCTAATTTTATTTTGTTCTGTTTTCACAGAAACCTCAAATTATCGGAAAGTGAGTACGATGGCAGAAACCCTAGCGGATGAGAGTCCGGTCCCAGTCCAACCGGAGTCGGACCAGTTGTACTGGTGCTACAGTTGCTACAAGCGCGTTGCCGTCGAACTACGTGCCGATCTAGGCGACGTCGTTTGCTACGAGTGTAAAAACCGATTCGTAGAGTCAATCGCCGCCCCCAACACCTCGTACGAATTCAATTTGAGGAGGCATGTCATCCAGGTATTCCGCTTATTAGACCTCGGACAAATCGAGATGCACGAATGGGACAACGATGAACAGTACGACGATGAACACTCGGTTGAAGTCGTCCGCGAGGAGGAAGGGCGCCGTACGGAGAATATTAGATACTTTGAGGAGATGCGGCCTCTGCACCGCCTCAACATGTACCGGTTTAACCTGAGGTATCTCGCCTCCAGGGATTTCGCTACCGGAGAAGTGGAGGAGGAAGAGGACGAGGGGAGGACTGAAGTGATTGGGGATGACAGCGATGAGGAGGAGAATCAGGAGATGCGGCTTCGGAACGGTAACGAGATACTCCGGCTCGGCCTAATGAGTTTCCTCTCGCACACCGCCCGCAGGCGCGAACAGATCGCCTATTCGACGGATGTGCTGCGGGAGAACCACTCGATCGAGCACACGTTGCAGGTTCCTGATTCGGATGATTATGTAGGGAACCCAGGGGATTACCTTGATGCTTCTGAATACGAGGATTTGCTGCTAAACCTAGCTGAGAGTGACAGTGGATGGAGGCGTGGGGCTCCTCCAGCTGCAAAAGCAGCAGTGGAGGGGTTGGAGAGTGTTGAAATTGACAAGGAAGAGAACACAATTGTCTGTTCTATATGTAAAGACTCTATCAATGTTGGAGAAATTGCAAAGAAGTTGCCATGTGGGCATGGTCATCATGATGAGTGTATTGTTCCGTGGCTCGGGACAAGGAACTCGTGTCCAGTTTGTAGGTTTGAATTGCCCACAGATGATCCAGAGTACGAAGAAGAGAGGAAGAAGAGAGATGCGTCTTCCAGTTCTCCCTCCACTACAGCTGCTGCTGCGGGTGCTAGTCAAGATTCCACCTTGGAGTAAACTGTATTGGTATGCGGTATGCCAAAATATTTATGCACTCAGCTTTATATTTTTCTTGTTAGATCATAGCTTTGATAATCTTTTCAATTGTTGCGAATAATTCCGACAACGGTCTTTTTTTTTCCAATCATTGGTTGCACACAAGCTTATTTGTAAATAATAAACTTTCTGGTTGACAATTTCCCAGTAAGTTCCAATATTCCATATGATAAAGCACTTGGCATCATTTTTCTTATGACTATGCTAAATATGTTTTGCTATATGCTTGTACTTCTTTTGTCAACAATGTCTTAGATATGTAACCTTTTATGTCACGTATCTTCAATCGTTCGACTAAGAGTTCCTGCACCATCAGTGTAGAACTATTAGGTTCCCTTATAGTTCTCTTCTTCTTTACATTGGGTCTAGGAAACAATGTTTTGTACTAAGCTCTGGGAGTCTAGGTTGCTGTGTAAATCCTGCCTCGATATGCTTGTGAGCTATATAATTTTTCCCAAACATGGCTAATATATAAAAACGTTTCTATATTCCTATTCAGATTGTATACTATAATGTTTTCGGACAATTGATTGAAATTTGCTAATTGAGTGAATGCTATTAGCATAATAGCATGCACATTCCGGAACTCTCGATCATAAGTGAATTAGCAACTTGGATGAAAGACAATCTTGGAGATGATTGTAGTAGCCTTGCATGCTAGGGAAAACATGTTCTGTTTCATTAGCTAATGAAAAACTTGGGAGTCTATATCCTAAAGCTATTTATGCATTCGTGATGGTTAGAACTTTCTGTGTTGGAGGCATTCGTGATGGTTAGAACTTTCTGTGTTGGAGGCATTCGTGATGGATCATCTTGTATTATTGGGTGGAGTCAAATAGTTATCGAAAAATCATTGTGAGGCGGAGCCACATGTAGGAATGGTGGGGCTGTTGCCCCACCTCAAAATTTTTCATTTAGTACTTATTATGTCAAAATTTATTAATATTATGTATAAATTTATGAAATTTATCAAGATCTTGCCCCATTAAAATTTGAAAATATTAGGGGCAGCGATTTTGCCCCTTGTGAATATG
Organism: Leonotis leonurus; assembly: GCA_026898415.1. NCBI lineage: Eukaryota > Viridiplantae > Streptophyta > Magnoliopsida > Lamiales > Lamiaceae > Leonotis > Leonotis leonurus. The sequence continues at coordinate 554,874 of JAPKLX010000008.1, forward strand.
TATTATATAAGTGATTATCTAATCAGTTTGAATTCATTTAAATTAGTATAACATAAATCATCATCTAGTTTAAGAATAAGCTTATATTATTACGTTCTATTACTGTGGGACTTGCTTAAAATAGATAACATTGACTAATATATACGACAATTGCAAATGTGAGTGTTTAACTAACGGGACTCTGAACTGAAGTGAGCAAAATTTCCAACCAAATTAGCAAGTGTTTTATGAGAGGAATATTGTAATTAATGTGTCTATTTGCATTCAAAGACCCAGGTTGGATCTATATATACATAAGAGCTTTCTTTAACTACTCTAACAAATTAGTATTGGTATCTGGTTTACTACAGATCAGATGTAATCAAACAGCAGAATGCATCATTAATTAAATGTGTAATAATCGGAACAATATTATCGGAGTTACGAGTTTAGTACCTTGCATATCTTTAGTCTTCACACTAATTTGATGACTTAGGAATTTTGGAATATTTTAAATAAAGTTAGATATACAGATAGGATATTTGTAATTGAATATTAATATTTACTACTCCCGTGGTTAAAAAAAAACTTCTAATGATCAAATCCAAATTAATCTTGGTTTTATTAATGACTTTTAAATCGGATATATGTTTTTATTTACTTGGGGCGTATAGTTTTAGGTACTATACTCATAAAAAAGCATCTATAGTATAATAGGAGGATTGGTGAATTGTAAACCAATGATATTCTATAATAATGTGTTGGGAAATATTTATAAGTGTTTTGATTCAGATCCCAATACCTCATCTGAAAAGATGTAATAAGACCAATACTGAATCTTAGTGTTTTTTCTAAGAACTCATGTGTTAGGGAGTTCTAATTTTTCAGGTACACTGAAGGACATCCCCACTGAAGATTCAAGTCATTCCAATACTGAAGGATCTTTCCTCTGAAGCCTGTCTTGAAGTATTGAAGTTGAAGTTGAAGTTAGAAGCCAAAGTCTTCCTGCCACTGAAATTCTCTTCTGAAGTCTACACTGAAGTCCTATACTGAAGTTCTCTACTGAATGATAGCCTAGTCCGTAGGCATTTCTATTTATGGCAAAAATCTCAGTAGGTGAAACACAATCTTTCTGCAGACACCAAAAATGGCAAAAAGGACGAAGACTCCAACGGGAAGAATTCAAATTAAAGCTCTATCTTACAACGGCTATATCTTTGAGAGAGCACTATAAATACCCCGCTGCTTCAAACGCTTCAAGACAACGGTTACCCTGCTATCAAATCTCTATCGCTATCTCTGCTTCCAAGCTTACAAATCTTTCAGTTAGAACACTCTAAGCATTCAGTACTCATTTCTTAGTGTTCTTAAGCGATAAATTCTTGTAACCGAAGAGTGATTAGACTTATCTAAGTCATCTGTAAATAACTGTAAGATCATATCCATTAAGTTGGAAACCCTCGATTAACATCGAGAACTCGTGGACGTAGGAGTTTTTATCTCCGAACCACGCAAACCAAATCACTGTCTCTCTCTCTTACTTTCAGTATTTCTTATCCATTATTTATCATCAATTGAATATTGACTAAGTGAAAAGAGAAACATTGCATTAAATTTTCTGAAGCAAACGAGTTAAGATTTAAACCACCACATTCCGCACACTTAAGATATTAGTCCATCAGTCAAACACTCAGTGTAGACTGAAGGATTCCTATCTATAAGTCATCTCTCTCACTGAAGTACCTCCCTTCAGTTCAGGAGCCACTAAAAGTTTTTAACTTGAAAAATCTGACTGGTGTATTCCCCCCCCCCCTATACACTCAGTTCTCTCGTTTCGGGACCAACAAGTGGTATCAGAGCGAGGTTTAACTACCACTGTTTCTAAGACCCAAGGTTTTTAAACAGATCTTTCAGAAAACTTCACTTGCATTTATCTAACATCTCAATGGAGAATACTCTCAGGTTACCTATGTTCTCAGTGGAAGATTATGATTACTGGAAATATAGGGTGTCTTCTTTCCTGAAGGCACATCATGTCATGATGTGGCAAGTAATCACCACAGGACCCATAAAGATCATGAAGACATTTCCTCAGGAAATTACTGGAACAAGAGATCTAGGTTCAGAATTCAAGCCACTGAACGAGTACACAGCCGATGAGAAGAAAATCGGTGGATTGGATGATTATGCAAAGCATATCATTTCAGGAACGCTTGAAAGACCAATGTTGGTGCACATTCAACACTGCAAAACTGCTAGAGAGATGTGGGAAACTCTCGAGCAAATGTGCGCAGGATCAGAGGAAATAAAAGAGAACAAACTAACCCTCGAATGTCAGAAATATGATGCATTTTTGCAGGTACCTGGAGAATCCATCAGTGAGGTGGAACTCAGATTCATGCAAATACTCACATCTGTTAGAGCACTGAAGCCTGACAAATACACTCAACGAGAAATCAATCTGAAGATCGTATGATGTCTTCGACGTGAAGACTGGTTGCCATACCAAATCCAAATCAGTGGGCGCCCAGACTTCAACACGCTCACAACAGCTGCCATCTTCAGCGTACTGAAGAGCCATGAGACGAGGCAAAGAATATTGGACATCTCAAATCCAATAAGAGAAGTCATCCCAGTCTCATCTTCATCACAGGACATTGTTGCCTTCAAGGCAGACAAAAGCCCAGCCAAGGAGTCAAAGCCAGAGGCTCTAGACCTCGAAGGTATGACTAAGGCTGAACTTATGGAACAATACGTTTTAATGGCAAAACGTTTTGAACGTGCAGATCTGAAGAACAGCCGCTTCAGAAAATTCCACAGAGACAACCGTGCTAGAAGAAGCATGCAGCCAACAACTGAAACTACCACCTCTACATCTAACCAGGATGAGACTGCCACTCAGTCAAAGCTTGAAAGACAACAATACAATAAAGGTGTATGCTACGAGTGTGGAGCCTCAAACCACTTCAAACCTGACTGTCCCGACCTAAGCAAAAAGGAAAGGGAGGAACTCAGGCTGCGAAGAGATCAACGAAATGCTGAGAGGAAAGCAATGATGGTTGATGATGATCCAGATCAAATCAACACACCCTCCAAGTCAAGCTACGAGAAGCACTTCTCAAACTCTTCAGATGATGAAGATCTATGACTCCTTGCTACTGAAGAAGAGGAGTCAACATAAGTCTTCTGCTTGATGGGCAACGGAGAGTTTGTCCCTCAGGTAATTTACGCACACGTCATGCCTGAAGGTTATGTGGATCCCAAAACAAAATTTTCAACATCATATGCATCCATACCATCTATTCCATCCATTGCATCAAAACAAGAAGTTCAGATTTTATCTGAAAATACATCAACTGAAATATCCGAAACTGAAATACCTTTAGTTGAGGATGAAGAGAACATAGATGATGAGGCAACTGTCTCACTGGAAGATTATGAATCTTTATCTGAAGATTTTCGCAATCTACAAGCAATCTTTCTGATGATGAAGAAAGATAATGAAGATCTAACATCCAAACTGGATGTTGTACAAACTGAAGGCTTATCTAAAAGCCTACCTGAGACTGAAACTTCTGAGATACTTCATCTCAAAAAGGACATTGATGCAAAGAACAATGAAATATTGTTCAAGGACTCTCAGATACGTGAACTCACTGAAAGGAATACACTACTATCTGAAAGGATAGAGTTTTACAAAACAAAGGTTGAAACTTGGATAAAATCTGGATATACCAATTACATGTTGAGTGAATCTCAACGACCACAAGGCAAAGGCCTTGGTTTCAGTCAGGAGAAGGCAAAAGTACCTTTTCTGAAGGTACCCAAGCCCACATTTCCAATCATATCTTTTGTGAAAGCCACTGACAAGGCTTCCACTGAAGGAATGGTTGCTACTGAAACTGAAAAGACTTCTAAGTCCCAAGGAAAGAAGCCACTGATTCAAACAGAGCCTAAACTGAAGGCTAAGAAAGTCCATACTCATCCTGAAATCAAGACTACACTTGAAAAGGCAAAGAAAACATTTGCCACTGAAACACATGCTACTGAAAAACCAAAGCAGGTTTTCAGGAAGCACACTGTTCCTCAAAACAACATATATACTGACAAGAAGGCTTTCAGGAAGCGTAAGGCAACTGACAAGTCTAAGGTTTCTGAAAAGCCAAAGGCCAAAAGGAACCAATCACATAGACAACATGCTACTGAGAAGCATGAGTCTAGGAGATACTTTCAGTCTCCTGAATCACGCTATTACCAAACCAAGTGCTCTCACTGCACTTGCTCTTCATATGGTTCAACCCCCAGGAGCTATGACTCACAAAATCACAGAACACAACGTTGGGAATCATATTCCAACAATGCTCACAGATATGAACGTAGGAATTCATTCCCTAGTTCATATTACTCTGACTTTTCCAGAAAGTCACATGACTTTCATGCTTCTCCAACACACTACTTTGAACCAAGAGGTTCAGTGAAAACTGAAAAACGTTGGACCAAACGCCAACATACAAAAGCTAACTTTAAGGCTAACACCAAGCCTTAAGTAAGCAGAAAGTATGTTCCAAAGAAGCAAGAAGTCAATACTGACTTTCAGAAGAAGAAACATGCTGCATCTGCATCAAAAATCATAAGGCAACATTGGGTGCCAAAACATGTCATGCTTACTGAAGATGGGTCTAGTTCTAAACTGGATCCTAAGACTCAGTAATTGCAGGACTCAGGACCAAGGAGAGGTGCACAAAAGGAGCATTCAAGCTGGATCATAGACAGTGGATGCTCAAGGCACATGACATTTCAGAAAGAAGCCCTCTCCAACTACACTGAAAATGATAGTCCTCAGGTAACCTTTGGTGATAACTCAAAAGGTTTCACTAAAGGGTATGGTACTCTCAATATAGGGAATGTTTCTATAGATAATATTTCCTATGTCTCTGGCCTGAAGCACAACTTACTTTCAGTAAGTCAGTTGTGTGATAAAGGTTTTAATGTTGTGTTTAGTTCTGATGAATGCAGGATTAACAAGCTCACTGATGAGACCACTGTAATGAAAGCATTCAGGGTTGGAAATATTTATGCAGCAGACTGGAAAGCATCCTCCCCTGAAACATGCCTGGTCTCAAAGAGCACTTCAGAACAAAGCTGGTTATGGCACAATAGGCTCAGTCACCTGAACTTCAAAGTCATCAACAGACTTGCAAGACATAGCCTAGTTCGAGGGATGCCTAACCTAGTCTTCGACAAAGACCATGTTTGTGGATCATGCCAAAGTGGAAAACAAATCAAAGCTTCATTCAAGACCAAAGAAGCTCCATCCACTGAGAAGATTCTTCAACTCTTACACATGGATTTATTTGGACCAGTGACTCCACTGAGTGCTAATGGTAGGAAATACTGTCTTGTTATTACTGATGATTTCTCTCGCTATACATGGACAGTTTTTCTCTATCACAAGAATGAGACCATGGAGAGAATACCTGCCTTGCTCACCAAACTGAAGAATCAGAAGTCAACCAATGTCATCACCATACGCACTGATCGAGGAACTGAGTTTCTCAATGCAAGAATTTCAGAATTCTGTGCACAAATGGGGATTGAACATCAGATTTCAGCTGCAAGGACTCCACAACAAAATGGCGTTGCAGAAAGGAGAAATAAGTCACTAAAGGAAGCTGCAAGAACTATGCTCAATAGTTCAGGAGTGCCAAAGAAATTCTGGGCTGAAGCTATCAACACAGCCTGCTACACTCAGAACAGATCCTTACTGATCACACGCCAAGGGAAAACACCATATGAACTATGGAATGACAGGAAGCCTACTCTTAAATACCTTCGTGCTTTTGGTTGCATATGTTATATTCACAATAATGGCAAAACTCAGTTAAAGACATTTGATGGCAAAGCTGATCCAGGATTCTTCCTTGGATACTCAGAGGAGAGTGCTGCCTACAGAGTCTTTAACAAGAGAAGCCTTATAGTGGAGATAACACCTCATGTTATTTTTGATGAATCTATTTTTGAGTACAGGTTAAAAGAAACTGAAGTTATCACTCAAAGACTTCAGAATCTGAACTTACAACCTTCAGTTCAAAGTCCAAAGGAGATTCTCATCTGGAACTTAGAGGATGATGATGAAGAGAATGCTCCCACTGAAGACACAAATGTCAGATTGGATCAAGAAAAGGAGTCCACTGAAGTCAGAACTTCAGAATCTGAAGACATGACTCAAACACTTGAAATTGACAACTCTTCTCCTGTTCAAACTGAAAATTTCACCACTGAAATTCCACCTAGAGAAGAAGACATCCAATCTGAAGATCTCATTGATGTTCAGATTCTACCTGAAGTCCAGACACTTTCAGAAAATCTCACTACTGAGATTCCATCACCAACTTCAGGGAGTAACAGTCCTAACTTAGTCAATATTCCTATAACTGTTGCTACTAACAATATCTTGGCCAGTTCAGATAAAGCTATCCTGCATAAAATTCAACAAACTGAATATGTAAGAGCCAACAATCAAGGGGGAACAAGCACAATCCCTCAGACTGAAGAAGATTTCAATCCATTTCAACAGAGCCCTTCAGTAACAACAATACCTCCTAGTCAAAGGATGAACCTCATGATTATCACTGAAGAAGACATGCGAAGAAGAAGAAGATGGATTGAAGATCACCCTACTGACTCAGTGATTGGAAGTCTACAAAGAGGAGTTCAAACGAGGAATCAAATTCAAGCAGAAATGGTCCAGCCATTAGCCACCGTTGAGCCTCCTACTGACTCCACCACTGAAGAACAACTTTTGATCAAGGCAGATGTTGCACTGTTTTCAGATGAAAACTTTCTACACAGCTTCTATCTCTCCAACATTGAACCCAAAGACGCTCAGGAAGCCCTTCAGGATGTTAACTGGGTTTCCGCGATGCAAGAGAAACTGAATGAATTCACTAGGAACCAAGTTTGAGAACTTGTGGATCGTCCTAGGCATCAAGGCGTTATTGGTGTGAAATGGGTCTTCAAGAACAAGAAGGACGAACTAGGAGAAGTTATTCGAAACAAGGCTAGACTGGTTGCCAAAGGTTATTGCCAAGAAGAAGGAATTGACTTTGATGAAACCTTTGCACCAGTAGCCAGACTGGAAGCTATCAAACTCTTCCTTGCCTATGCAGCTCACATGAAGTTCAAAGTCTACCAGATGGACGTCAAGAGTGCATTCCTGAATGGCGTACTGAAGGAAGAAGTCTACGTGGAGCAACCACCAGGATTTGAAACTGACTACACCAAAGTGTATAAGCTACAAAAGGCTCTTTATGGGCTGAAACAAGCTCCTAGAGCTAGGTATGACACTTTGTCTATTTTTCTTATTGAATCAGGTTTCAAGCGAGGATCAGTGGATAGAACTCTATTCACAATCAAGTATAAAGGAGACATATTAATCGTTCAGATTTATGTTGATGATATTATATTTGGTTCTGCTTTATGACAAATTTGCCAAGTTGATGAAGACTCAGTATCAAATGTCCATGATGGGATTCTTCCTAGGATTCCAAATCAAACAGTCCCCTGAAGGCATCTTCATCAACCAAGCCAAATACACAAATGAACTGATGAGCAAATTGAGCGTTCAGAATAGCAAAGCAGTGAAGATTCCAATTAACACCAATGGAAGAATAGAACCAGATCCTGAAGGAAGGCCAGTCAGTCAAACTGAGTATAGAGGAATCATTGGATCCCTTTTATATCTCACTGCCAGCAGGCCAGACATCACATTTGCAGTTGGAGTGTGTGCACGTTATCAAGCAAATCCAAAGGAGTCACACATGGAAGCTGCAAAGAAGATTCTTTGCTACCTGAAGGGCACACCAAACCTTGGCTTATGGTATCCTTCAGATGATAATCTAGAACTAACTAGTTATTATGATGCTGATTTTGCAGGTTGCAAGTTGGATAGGAAATCCACTTCAGGTACCTGTCAGTTCTTGGGAAACAAACTTATTAGTTGGTTCTCCAAGAAGCAGACTTCAGTTGCTACATCAACCACTGAAGCTGAATACATGGCTGCTGGAAGTTGCTGCTCTCAGATTCTCTGGCTTAAACAACAACTCAGAGACTATGAAGTGCCTACCACTCAGGTTGCAATCTATTGCGACAGTTCAAGTGCCATTGCCATCACTCAGAACCCAGTTCTACATACAAGATGCAAGCACGTGGACATCAGACATCACTTCATAAGAGATCACGTTGAAAAGAATGATGTCACCATTGAGAAGATTCATACTGACATTCAACGAGCAGACATTCTCACCAAGACACTGGAGGAAGCTAGATTCAAAATGCTAAGTGGAAGACTTGGCTTACTGAACCCAGACCTCTCCTGAAAGTATTCACTGAAGGTACACCTCTAAACCTATCAAACTGATGTCTTAAAGACTCACTGACTCAGTATCATTAGTATACTGAAGTCATGATCACAAAAAGACACAAAACAATGTGATGATTACATTATGGGCAACTCTACATAGTTATCTCAGATATCAAATCATCACACATTGCAACATACATGTTAAAACTAACCATGCAGGTCACTGAAGTAACCTACTGAAAGAACTTCAGAATCTGAAGTTTTACAAAGGCCAAGTCCAAGATGTTACTTCAACTGAAAGACTTCAGGACAAGCATCAAGATATACTCATAAATCTGAAAGTACAAGTCCACTGAAGTTTTACAAAGTCAAAACTGAAAAAGTACACGTGGCACAACATAATCTGAAGTTCAAACTGAAGCACTTCAGAATCTGAAGTCACCACTGAAAGGGAGTCACTCAGTTGCATGTATCATCAACTGAAGTTTAACACTTGTATTTATTTCGCATATTTATTGCTCTAAGTGTTTCTCTCTTTAATTCTGAACTTAATGTCAAAATCATAATTATATTTTAGCGTACCTTGTTTTTCGCAACTTATATGATACGCTATCTCTCGCATTAAATGCATATCAGAATTGAACAGTGTAAAGTGTATGTACTTGAGTGCTATTTTTATATAATTTGACTTTAGGGCTAGTCAAATGTCGCGCGTTGATTACACGCACTATACTTTCCCGCTCAAAACTCATCTCTCCTACGTGGTCACACCCTGCCCGTTGATTTCAGTAACTCTAAATAACATCCATCCGTTGATCTCAATATATATATCTCATCTTTCCCGACGGTTAAACACTTTGCATTCGCTCTTTCTTAGAGCCTTACGCTTCTCTTACCTATCTTGTGCTTTCTGCTTACTGATTCTGCGTGAATTCTAAGTGTTGATAATCTTTCTGTGATCTTTTCATTCCAAAATGTATGTGTTTTATCCTGCTTTAAATGTTTTGATACATTAAACTGAAATTTTCTAACCATGTCTGGTTTTATTTTCAGATTATCAACATGGGCAAGAAACCACTTCCTCCTGCCTTGACCATGACTCAACTCTGCCAACGTCTATTCCCTGAGCCCACAGCTATCTACTCACAGACTGATGTAGACAAAGCCAAAACCATCTTTGAACTGATCAAATCAGTTGACTTGGAAGCTCTCACATCTCTTCGACCTACGCACATATATTCTGAACAAGTAGTGCTTTTCTACATCTCCCTAGGATATGATGGAGATCAGCTGGTCTCATCTCTGCCTGTACGAGTCAAGAACAAAGAAACATGCGCTATCGTGACAAAGCCTGTTCCTTTGAATGTTACAGAGATGCTTCAGTCTGTCTTTAAACTGAAGAATAAAGGCAAGAGAAATCCCAACCAGTTTCTCAAGTACAAAGCTGACATCCAGGAATTCTTTGACGAGATCCAGGCTGATGGTCAGCCCAGACCTTTCAGTACAGTCAACAATAACAAAGGTCTTCTTCGTCCTGAACTTCGCCTATTACTGGATGTAGTTCAACTGTGCATCCTCGGCAAGAAGTCCTCGCACGAACAGCTTAGCTGGGAGAAGCTGAGCCTGATGAGAAGCATATACGCTACTGATGGATCCAACTGGGTCGCAGTAATGGAGGAGCTCCTTATGGCGGAAGCTCAGAAACTAAAAGAAGTGCACGACGGCATTACAATGATGGGCACTGACACACTGAACCTTGCCACTATGGTTTCAGTACTGATTGAGACGCGTTTCAAGAACGCTGAAAAACTATTTCCTGACTGCACACCTTTTGAGCAGAAACTCCTATTCAGCTCAAATTTGGATGTACTCACATCCATGTATGGAAAAGTTAGGGCAATTCAGATGGAATCTGAATTCCCAACACCTGATGTGGACCCCATTACTGCAGTGGAGGACTACGATGAAGCAGCCCCCTCCTCTCCTCCCAAAATCAGTCCAGTAAAGACAAAGAGGAAGAGGAACCCTCCTCGCCGCCCCCTGAAACAGAAGAAGCCTATCATGGCTTTGGTTGATGAATACTCTCCTCCTCCTTCACCATCATCTGAGGATGAGGAACCTCAGTTTAAGCTGGTCAAACGCCCCCGCCGTTCTCTGGTACTGGCTGCTGACCTTCAGCGCCAGCTTTCGCCTGAAGACACGCTCACTCTCACTCAAATACTCATCACTTCAGGTAAGCCTCCCTCTTCTCCCAAGTCTCTTTCACCTCCTCTCACCCCCACTGACACTGTTATAATTTTACCACCACCTTCTAAACCCTTACCACCACCATCTGAACCTTTACCACCACCTTCACCTCTTACTGAAACTCTTCCATCCTCACCGCCTACTGAAACCTTCTCTCCACATCCTGAACCTTCACCACCTCAACAACAAACTCCACCCCTTATCCCTACTCCCTCTTTCACTGAAATCCCTCACACCCAAACCCCTTTACCTTCTCACACTTCTCCCACTCACCATGAACCATCTTCTGAATCTTCACCCAACAAGTCACCCTCACCCACTACCATTTATTCTTCACCTGAAACATCACCCTTCTCACCACCCCAAACTCACCAATCTGAACCAAACCCAAGCCACACTGAACTCCCACCTGTCCAAACTGAACCTTCTTCGCCCCCAACTGAAAAATCTCCACCTCCAACTCAACCACCCATTGAACCTGAAACTGAAATACCCCGTACTGAAACACATGACCATACCTCCACCTCTGCACCCTCTGCAACTCCTGCTCAAATATATCTTAATAATGTTGAGTTGCAGTCCATCCAATACCTGACAGCCAACTTCCCTGAACTATTCAACCACTCCCACTTAGCCCATTTATGCCAACGTTTATGGTCATGGAGGACCATCAGGTTTTTGGACTCCCAGGCCCTGGAGTATAAAACTCAGCTCAACGGGATGAGCGCATTTTTGATGGAAGAGGTTGAGATCAAGACATGTTTTCAGTTTACTGATGCCCGTGATGCATTTCTTAATGCTGAGGCATATATAGAGGCTCAACTGGCCCATGCTGAATCTTCAGCCGGGCGTACATACATAAGGAGATCTTCCTCCGCTGGACCTTCATCTTCTGCTCCAGCTCAGTCTATGGCCCTTGTGCCTTCTTTTGCTGATCATTCTATGCATGAGGCCCCTTCCTCAGATGATACTTTTATTGATGCACACCGCTCTTTTGTTGCGTCTAAACTCAAGAAACATTTTGATGCTGAGAGTTCACGCATGGTCAATCAGACAACCTCAATTGTCAACGCTCTCTAAGCCTCTTACTCTGAACAACTGGCTGCACACACGCTCAAATTTCAGAAAACAATAGATGTGCTCACTGAAGAAAATACCAAACTGAAGAAGCAACTTTCTGCTCTCTATGCTGACATTCCAAATCAGATTCAGTCTGCACTGAAGACTCAACTTCCCATCCTTACTGATTCAGTTCAGAAAGAAATTACTGCGCGCACTCCTGACTCATCAAAGATCAAGAAGCTCATTATCTCTTGCAACCACAACCGTGCCAACACTGCTTCTTTACGCTTAGATTTCGACAATGCCTACAAAGAACTCTCCACTATCTGCACTGATCATGGCAAATCTATTGCTCGACAGCGCTCACGCCTGAGAACAGCCAAGAAACATGCTGACTCTAGCTTTGTCCTGGCTGAGCGAGCAAAGTCAATTGCTGATTCTGCTAGTGCTGCTGCACTGAAGGCTATCTCTACTGTTCGCAGAAAATCTTCTAAGCTTTCAGATGCTGACCGCGTTATTTCAGACTGCCGTGCACGCTTGCGCCATATTGAAACTTTCTGTCAAAACATAGCCTCTGCACATGAATTGGATGAACGCTTTCCTGCAGCCCAGCCACTTCCCTGGATTGATGACCAACCTGCTGATGCCAATAAGGGGGAAGGTAAGCAACCTGAAAACCCCGAGCCAGTTCATGAAGAAGGAGAAGCAGACAAAGAAAGAAATGAAGAAAGGGATGATACCCCTGACATTGAGATAACAGATGATGACAAGGAATGACAAGGACGGACTTTCAGTTACCGTGCCTTCTGTTCTGAATATCTTTTGTATTTCATTCTAAACCTGAAAATCTGTACTGAAACTTCTTATGAATGAAATGCAAATTTTTTGTCTATCTTTGATCTCAACCTGATGACAATCTTCTAGTTGTCCAGGCTCTGATTACAATTTTTTTGGTTTGATATACTAAACTGATTAACTAACCCATCTTATCTTATAAATTAAGTGTTCTCCAGCTTAGGGGGAATTTCTTAACTTAGATAGATGTTTTCAGGTTAGGTATTGGCATCATCAAAAAGGGGGAAATTGTTGGGAAATATTTATAATTAGTGTTTTGATTCAGATCCCAATACCTCCCCTGAAAAGATGTAATAAGACCAATACTGAATCTTAGTGTTTTGTCTAAGAACTCATGTGTTAGGGAGTTCTAATTTTTCAGGTATACTGAAGGACATCCCCACTGAAGATTCAAGTCATTCCAATACTGAAGGATCTTCCCTCTGAAGCCTGTCCTGAAGTATTGAAGTTGAAGTTAGAAGCCAAAGTCTTCCTGCCACTGAAATTCTCTTCTGAAGTCTACACTGAAGTCCTATACTGAAGTTCTCTACTGAATGATAGCCTAGTCCGTAGGCATTTCTATTTATGGCAAAAATCTCAGTAGGTGAAACACAATCTTTCTGCAGACACCAAAAATGGCAAAAAGGACGAAGACTCCAACGGGAAGAATTCAAATTAAAGCTCTATCTCACAACGGCTATATCTTTGAGAGAGCACTATAAATAACTCGCTGCTTCAAACGCTTCAAGACACTGGTTACCCTTCTATCAAATCTCTATCGCTATCTCTGCTTCCAAGCTTACACATCTTTCAGTTAGAACACTCTAAGCATTCAGTACTCATTTCTTAGTGTTCTTAAGCGATAAATTCTTGTAACCCAAGAGTGATTAGATTTATCTAAGTCATCTGTAAATCACTGTAAGATCATATCCATTAAGTTGGAAACCCTCGATTAACATCGAGAACTCGTGGACGTAGGAGTTTTTATCTCCGAACCACGCAAACCAAATCACTGTCTCTCTCTCTTACTTTCAGTATTTCTTATCCATTATTTATCATCAATTGAATACTGACTAAGTGAAAAGAGAAACATTGCATTAAGTTTTCTGAAGCAAACGAGTTAAGATTTAAACCACCACATTCCGCACACTTAAGATATTAGTCCATCAGTCAAACACTCAGTGTAGACTGAAGGATTCCTATCTATAAGTCATCTCTCTCACTGAAGTACCTCCCTTCAGTTCAGGAGCCACTAAAAGTTTTTAACTTGAAAAATCTGACTGGTGTATTCCCCCTCATACACTCAGTTCTCTCGTTTCGGGACCAACATAATGAATTAATCCTAATCTTGACATGTTATGCGTTGATGACATTTTGGAGTTTTCCTAGTAAATGACTAAATGAGGGCAAAACAAAACAAGAAATTTCCGAATAGGACAATATGTAAATTTCCTAAAAAGCAATTTTGGAGGCACTTGGAAGAACCCTAGCTAGCGTAGGTAAGTAGAGTAGTAAATGAAGGGTCGACATCACCACAAATAATATGTCCAAAAATAGGCAAATATCAAGTGGCCTCCATTGCAACGGCGGTCGCCGCCCCACGCCGCCCTACTTCCATTTCTTGCGTCACCAAACCGCCCACGCCTTTGTCGGTTCATTTTTAGGAAAATATATTATTACACAAATCTATATATAGCAACTATGTAATAACATTATAAAGATTTACACTATCCAGATAGATGAATACTCCGCTCGTCAACGACTTGAAAGAGAACCGATACGAATGCGAGAAAAATGAAAATTGTATTTTTGATGAGATTCACATAATAAAATATATTTGGTTAAAAATATTAATTATACTAAAATTATTTAAAATTAATTTGAATTTGTGAATAATTAATGTATTTAACTCTAATAATCCTTATAGTCAAGATTAAATCAGTTCAAAATAACTCAAAATTTAATTATATCGAGATTAATTTTGTTATATGAAATAGGATAAGACTCATAATTACGTAATTTTGAGTACATATATTAAATTTTTTATTATATATAATATGATGAATCTCAATAAAATCTACTCCACTAACTTTAACAAAAATATATATTTTTAAAACGAACTATTGTTTAAAAAAAACACTCCAATTAGTAGTAAGAGAAAGACTATTTAATAAATATATTGAAATTGAATAACCGCAACTAGGAGTGAGAATTTGGGACCGGGACCTAGTAAAATCCCAGTCTCGTTCCGAGTCCCGAAATTTTTGGGATCGAAACCTGGCAATTGAAAATTTTCAGGACTCGGGAGTCCCGAATCCCGATCGGGCTGTCCCGAGTCCCGAAATCAATACATTCTTAATTATGTAATTTCGGGACATTTGAATTCGGGATCGGGACTTAATTTTTCTCCATTTCAGAATTTGAGACTCCCGAAGTCCCGAACAAGACCGGGACCGAGACCAAAAAATCAATTATTTTCGGAACCGGAACTCCCGGTCCCGTCCCAATTCTCACCCCTAACCGCAGCCGAATACACAATATAAGATTCTTATGTTAATATAAAGAGGGCATGACATACACACCGTAGAGTAAGTAGTTCAAGAACGGTGGGTCCTACTCCGTGTGTGTGTGTGTGTTTTTACATATATAATAGCAGCGGCTATAAAGTATAAATCATCTCTGCACTCCAAATGAGTAACTGATCATAATTTTCGGCTGTGTCTTACGTTTTGATGTTCTTATGATCTTTGCCTAGGATTCCTCTTCAAGATGAGAGGGTAATATATATATTTTTTGTTGTAATTAATTTAATTAATGTATATGCAATGGAGAGAGATTCATTGTATGAACTCTACAAAACCCTCATCACAAACCAAGTACCCCTCCTAATTTCTACACCTCACTACATCACCACTAATTCATCAACTGGAATCTTGAAAGCTCCGCCGTCTTTCCCTCTCCGGCCGCCGCCGCAGCCGCCCCTTCTGCCGCTTCCCCGCCGCAGCTCCCCCGCCATTAAAAACAGTACAAGGAGGCCCAGAAACGACGTCGCGTCAACAAGAAAGAAATGGAATGACAATATTATCCCCAGAAAGGAAGAGAAGAGGACAACACCCCAAAGAGATTCTTCAGAAATGCAGAAGAATAAGAAGAATATTGCAAGAGCTGCTGCATGTGTTAATGATGATGATGCTGTAAAAGAAGATGTGAAGATTAATGGAGTAGGTATGGTGTTTAAAATCTGTCCTCCGCCGCCGAGTAGCTTGCCGTTGCCCACTTTTTGTTTGAGGCCTAATGCCGGAGTAGACGCCGGAGCAACTCACGATCTCCGCCGCCTTCTTCGGCTGCACTGAGTAACCCTAATTAGTCTTCAATAAGATTTACTACTTGATATATATAACAAATAAGATCTTGTAGTCCACTAATTACATGATTAAGAGATAAAAGAAGAACAAGTAATGTACTAATTACTTACCTAGTAGAAAAATAAAGATATTTTTTTTAATCTTTCATTACAAATTTTAATACATTCTTCTTTCAATTTTAATTTCTTCCTCCATCATCCAACAAAAAACTTGCACTTAAATTTAAGTTCGACATGAATTTTAAAGAATGATTTAAATATATTGTGGTGGAATAAAAGTTACACACTATTTATGAATTAAATATGTGATATAAATAAAATAAAATATAGTGATTCATTAATAAATGAATTAAATATATTATAAGTTGAATAATAGGTCTACTTTATTTATAATTAAATATATAATATGTGAACAATTAAAAAATTAATGATGAATTCAACAATATTAATGTAATATTAAAGTAGAAATATCAAATTTTTCGTCGACGAAATAATATGCAAATTTTTCGTAAACCTAAGCAGTATATTTTAATTTATTTTACTTAATATTAAAGTTTTTCTCCGATCAATGAAAATATAAAATTATTGTAAAATTATTTAAATTTAAATTAGATAATATACCATTATTTATTATTTATTGTATTAAAATAAAAAAAATGTAATAATGGAATATAAAATGATAAAATCTAAAAGTAAATAAATAAAGCCAAAACGAAACTAACTAAGAAGAATATATTTTAGATTCGTTTCTATGTTCCCTCTAGTTAGTTAATTGTTTGATATAGAAGACTTTTGTAGTTTTTAAATGGGGCGGTGAATAATAATATTCAACCTTTTTATTCCATTTCGTTATTAACAATAGAAAAAACAAAACAACGACCCAGTCTAATGTAACTCTAATAAATAGGGGTGTAAATTTGATATCTTATGTTTGAAAAGAATTGGTATCAAATAGATAATCTATTACTGAATATTGATTTTCTAATAAATAAATCGGTAATCGATTTTTATAATTTGCGGTACTTGAAGAACCGGTATCAATAACCGGTATCAAATTGAATCTTTTAATAATAATGTCTTCGAATTCATCTCTACAATACTTTCATATAACCTTCAGATTCATTATTATATCTCTGTATCATTCATTGTCAAGGTCCTAATTCATCAACTTAATATGAATTTACCCATAAATTTTAATTTAAGAAGGGAAGATTTAATCTTATGTAAAAATTGAAAATCCTGCTGAATGCATAACTTAAAATGTAAATTTAATTATTAATTTTATATAAAAGTTAAATTAAAATTTATTTATTTTTCTGCAATTATCCATTTTATCTAACGAATGTAACAATTCTCTTTCTATTTTAATGTTACTGTACAAGTAACACATCTTGTTATGGTTAATATGCCAAACTATTCTCTGTGGGTTTTCAATTTCTACAGAACAACCTCCTTATACACTTACAACTTTATCTATTGAGGAAAGGAAATAATTTACTACCAGAACATGAGAGGTATTATACAGTTTATCACTGCACAAAAGTCACCCGAAATTGTGAAGGGTATTCGAGCAATCGGAATCTCTTGCAAGAATATGCAGCTAAACTATTCTTTCCTTTGAGGAAAATAAAGTACAGAACTGTTATGATACATACAAGAGTTGCTTTACGAGTTCTCAGTCTGTTTATGAGCACACACGGGGCAGGAATAGAAGATCGTCTGTCCTTCATCAGCTGACCGGATCTGAAGAATAAGGAGGCGAATTAGAGTTTTTTAAGACACGGATTCTAGGGCTTGACAGCCACCACCACCAGATCGGTACGTGTGCATAATATGTTAAAGACGAGATTCTACCTGTCTAGCAACGTAAGCCAAGCCCAAGTGCTGGCATGCTCTGCATTTTGCATTGTAATCCTGTTTTACAAAGAAGAAAAAGAACACCACATGAGCAAGATGTAGTTTTATACATAACATAAGGTATCACATACAAATATGATTATTTATTTCTGACCATTTGTTTCAATTCCCTTTCCTCTTCGACATCCTCAAGAGCAGACACTCCCAGCTCCCTCCTCATATCCTGCAACATACATGGTTTGGTAGTTGCTGAGCTAGGCCATTATGAGAATGATGGCGTATATTTTTCTCTGTTGTGCTTTAAAACCGAAGAACCACTTTTCAGGTGTTATTTACATTATGTGAAGCTGGCATAAGATATTAGTGTATCATGTTTTTTTTGAAAATTTCAGTCATCTTAATCTTTTATCTGGTGTTCTTGCTTCAGAACCCGATGCCATGATTTTACATTAGCATTCAGAAATGAAACAAAAATCTAGCAAATATAGGGATATTCAAGTAATGCAGCTTACATTTATAATCAAGAATCATGTTTTTCATTCTACATGATAATAAATAAATAAAATAGTAATACTACCTGAGCTGATATACAAATAATCTTATCACATGAAGGCAAAAATAATTTAAATTGATGAATTTAGCCTGAAGCAGTTTGGGCATACAACACTAAAGTAAATAAACTCAAAATCTTCAATAAGCATCCAAAAATACAAATGCGTGACATTTAAAAAAAATAGCGCAACCAAATCTAACATCATACCTCAGCACTGATTGTATAGCGGATCACTTTACTCTTCATATCTAAGAAGAAGAAAACAGGAAGAATCCTCAATAAAAAAGCAAAAAGCTGCTAGTTCCATGTTAATGTAAGAGAAACATCAAAACAAAGAACATTAAGCTACTCTTTAGAATCATGATTCAAGAGACGCAGAGCATTAAAAAATCAAAAAAAAAAATGCATTAAGTTTTTCCATCAATTACAAAACCAATATCAAATCACTAACCAATGCACTGAAATGTTAAGTTGAAGTCCAACCTCAAACGATAGTATTCAGCATTTACAAGATCAGTTAAGGCGAACATTTGCTACTTAAAACACATTGATATTCGATCACCAAAAGTTAATTCAATAGCTCCTCGGCATTTCTGAGGGTTTTAGAAGCTGAACACGTCATTTACGTTCATTTCAATAGCTCCCAAAATTGAAATTCGATCATCGAAAACTAGTTCCATAATTATACTCGAATTAGCCATTAAGAGAGGCAGTATACCGATTATAGTCAATAAAAATAGCAAAATTGGAAAATGGTCAAAAAGATCCCACCTTTGAGACGCTTCTCCGATTTGCACAATGGGCATCGAGCACGCTTGGGCGTGTTGAAAGACAGCATTGTCCCACACAATTCACAGAACATAAAGTCACGCTGACGGCTGTAGTCCGCCATAATTAGGCTTCACAAACAAATATTCTAAGGAAATTGGGTGAATACGGTGGTCTAGAGTTGATTAAACGGGGCAACAAGTAAGGTCTGTTGAAGAAGGGTTTAGGGTTAGGGTTTATGAGATGAAGAAGAAAAGCGTAATGACACAGAAGAAAATTTAATTTTACTATATTATTGGGCCGAGGCCCAATAAATAGATCATGGCTGTGCAACTTCAAATCACCGAGCTGACCCGAACCCAAAGCCCAATAACACTGGCCCATTTTTGGATTTCCAGCCCAAAAGCCCTTTTTCACCATTAGTTAGTACATTATTTAAGGAGAAAGTAAAATAAAAGGGTTCTGGCACATCAGCTCAAGCCGAGCCAAATCGGCGCCGGTGCACTGAGCCGAACTTTTAGGCTGACGTGTACAGCTTCTAAAACCCTCGTATAAACCACAGAATATCAAATACCCGAAACATAAGCGAATTTATTCATCTTTCAATGTTTACTCAGATGCGAAGGGCTGCCGGACTCGCCGCCGTTCGCCGCGTTTTAGGCGGTGTCTCCGACGCAGATCAGAATCACCGCCTGATCCAGGCGGCGCTCTATAGCGCCAGCAGCAATAACTCCTCGGCGAGATCTCACTGGTTCTCCTATGACGGCATCGCCGGCGAGAAGACCTCACGCGCCGCCGCGCACGCTGTTTTCGGAACGATGCTGTTCTCGACGGCCGCCACTGCGATCGTCGAGGAGGTTCACGCCAAAGAGTCCGTCAATTTCCGCCCCAAAGAAGTCATTCTGTACCAATACGAAGCTTGCCCTTTCTGTAACAAAGTTAAAGGTATTTTTCATTTTGCTTCTGAACTTCAGTATTATTGTGGATTTTTTAACTCAATCATGAGTAGTACATCAATTCGATCCGCTTCAGAAAAGAGGAACTGGCTTTGGTGATTAGTTTGCGAGCCTTGTTTATAGTTGCTGCTGTAAGTCAAACTAAGCGATTCGGTATAATTATTGAAAATTGTTTTGGTAACATACTCCATTAACCTTGACTGCTTGATATTACGCTTAAGAGAATTCAAAGATCGGCTGGAATACGAACTTGATAAGTGTGAAAGATAAAATATTTTTGATTATCAAAACTTTTCTTTAGGCTATCAAATCTGGAGATCATCAAACAATTTAAGTCTTGCCTTTTTTAATATAAAATACTTTTGGTCCTCCAATATAATGATAGGGCTTGGCTCCACTTTCGTTTCTAAGCCAGTTCTTATCCACCAATTGCTTAAATTTGATCAAAGTTGGGACCTTCCATTTACCTGTTTTACTTTCCAGCATTCCTGGATTACTATGACATACCATACAAAATTGTGGAGGTCAACCCTCTTATGAGAAAGGAAATCAAGTGGTCTGAATACAAGAAAGTGCCAATATTGATGGTTGATGGCGAGCAAATGGTTGACTCAACAGGTATTGAATATGTAACACACGAGATCACTAAGTTTCTAAAGAATGTGTATTCTCTGTTTCGCTGCAGCTAGAATCAATAAGTTCATCAAAAAGATTTGCCTAACTATGTTCACTCTTTGTCTATGTAGATATAATTGATAAATTGTATACAAAAATCTGTCCTGATGTGTCCACTGATCCTGCTGGAGAAACTGAAGAGAAGAAGTGGCGTAGGCATGTGCTTCTGAACTTATAATGTCAAACTTTTTTTATATTGCTCTTTCTCATTTACAAAAAAATATTTTTTTATATCATTTCATATTGCTTAATTATGTTAAAGCAGTATGGTTAACTTATTCATTTAGAGTGTTTGTCATCTTTTTAGTGTAAGGATTCTGTTTCTAGTTCTTAGTTTTCCCTTGTACTTGTGCTGCAATCTTACCTATCCTTCAGTATTGAGGTTTTTTTAATCATTGTAGATGGGTGGACAATCACTTGGTGCACATGCTATCTCCCAATATATACCGAAGTGTTCCTGAGGCTATCGAGTCATTTGACTACATCACTTCTCAGGGTAAATCTCTTTAGTCTTTAGTATCACTGAAGTTGCTAATAATATTCATTTAATTTGGAAGTGCATTGTGTTACTGTTATGATGTCAAGTGATCCATCTGTCCATCATTTTCACTATTTTATAGTTAATTTAAGTTTGCTTGGCTGTTATGATGTATGTGAATGTGGGTGCTGAATACTGAATAGGACAGGCACACTGTAAAAGACATGGAAGATGCTTATTTTAAGGTACGATTTTCACCCACTGGGAAAATGCAAATGGTGAATGTAATAACGACATATCTATTAGATTCAATGGAAGACAGATCAAGAAAAGTTATAATGCTGGAATGTACAAACCAATAGTCCAATACTTCATCTCTTACTCTTCTTAAAATTCTTCAAGTTTCATCACTTGGTAGTTGGTATGTAAGATAGGGCATGTGATTCACTCAAGACCCATTTGCTGCCAAAACATATATCATAAGAAAGATAGATCTCCAAAGATGCTGGGCTGTGTAGGATTAAATGCACATGCAAATTAATGACACGAACTAGACGTCTTTCATACGGGACACCTATTATTTGCAGTTGTTCTACTACATTATAACGAGAAGTATCCTCCCTTCCACAGGTTATCTGATCAAATTCTGACAACCTTTTCCTGATAAATGTTTATTGGTTCCTCGAAGACATGATGTTTTTCTGTTTTGTTTTATTTGTCTTATATCAAGCTTACTTTCAAACTCTTGATGCCAGTAGTATTTCTTAGCTGACATACCAACTTTGTTAAAGAATGGCGGTTATAAAAATTTGAGATTCATTTCCTTTCCCTGTTCTCTGGTTGTGCTTTACTGCAGGCAATTTCAGCTTCATGGAGAAATTTAGTGCAAAATACGCCGGCGCTGGTGCGATGTACTTTATTTCAAAGAAACTGAAGAAAAGACACAATATCACTGATGAGCGTGCATCTTTGTATGAAGCTGCTGAAACATGGGTAGATGCTCTTCAGGGTCGAGATTTCCTAGGTTCATATCATTTAACTATATTTTGCTCTCTGCTGATATTAGAAACACCATATACCATCACAGCTTATTCTCACAATACCCGATGTTCTTGCACTAGGGGGAACGAAACCTAACTTGGCTGATCTTGCCGTGTATGGCGTCTTAAAACCCATTCGCTACCTCAGGGCAGGTAAGGACATGGTAGAGCACACACGCATCGGTGATTGGTACGCTCGAATGGAAGATGCAGTTGGAGTTCCGACCGGATTCCGGACATAGATCAAGGCACGACATTATAATTTTTTAATGGAGAGGTTTCAAAAGAAAAGAAATAATGGCCCTCTCTTTCCTCCCCTATTGAACTGAGCAGCAGGCTATTCAATCGCCTCCTCTTAGTACAATTGAAACCACGAATGTGTCTCCAAATCATTTATTATTTCATAACTATCCAATGAATTATGCAATTTATTGGTAAATGATTTCGACTCTAACTTCTAGTTTTATAGACATTAGTTTTTTCACTTTTATTTGACTCTATTATTCTTCAATTTTATTAATTTAATATCTTCTAAAATTGTTTCTTTTTTCTTTCTAAACTAACTATTTATTGTCAGCTATATTAACTAACCATAGATAAGCCTGTTCACGAAAACAGTTTGGCATGCAGAAATGGCAAAGTTCATCACTCATGGAGCAATACAACAACAGCTTAATTTGGACAATTATTCTCCTATCAACAAAGTCAATGAGATCATTCTACAACGATTAATAGCATATTCGAATTCATTTCAGATGCATAACATTATAGCAAGAGAACAAAAAAGCAAGAAAGGCAAGTAGAGTAGATGTGGACATACTCAAAACAAACCAAAGTAGAGAAGCCATGTGCCTGGTCATGTCCCCTTCTCTTTCTCTACCAATGACTTCTTGAACCAAGGTATCCACACAGACGTCGTCTTTTGGTACTTCTTGTATGCCTCAGCCCTGTACTCCTGTCTCAACATTCGAACCTCCACGAGTACGGTGACGTAGGCCAAACACAAGCTGTTCACCAATGCACCACTAAAACTCCAACCACAATCCAAGTTCCAAGCAAAGATGGCCAATCCCCACCACCACAACTGCTCGCCAAAGTAGTTTGGATGCCGCGAGTAGTGCCATAAACCCTCATCAAGATTAGGCACTAATGCTTGACCGAGCTGTTTCCGCCTCTCGTTTCTGCTCACGAAGCTGTGAAGCTGAGTGTCTGCGAAATATGCAACCGTAACACCGGTTAAGCAAACTGCCGCAGCAGCTACATCACACAGATTGAATTCTCTGTCTTTCGTATGGACAACATAGAGAGGCAAGCATATTCCGATCAAGAAAACCTGCCATGTCATGAAGTATTGAATAGGTGAATAACTTTTATAAGCGTTTAGTTGGTTGAGGTATTTCATCAAACAGTTGATGTGCAATTACCCCAATTAGTCACCTGTTGAGAGACGTATACAGCAAAGAATGACATCCACCACCAATTTCTGCCGTACTGGCGGCGCAAATCGTTAAACCTCCAGTCTTCTCTAGCGCCCCACTGCCACTTCTCGCGGCGGAAGTAGCTGTGAGTGAGCCGCAAAGACCATAGCCACGTCAGCAAAATCACGAGGCTCGATCTCGAGGCATCGGATTCTGCTAATGGGTGAGTAGCAAAATAATGAGCTAACATTACAGGTATAACCGTCCAATATAAATCTATCATCTGCAACAAGTAACAAGCCGTTGACACCGGTAAGAAGCGACGAGAGGAAGAAATTTAAATTGCGATAATAGGAGTTAGATTGAGATGCAAACCCAGTGGCTGGATTGGAGGAGGCCCACGATCCAGAAAAGAAGATTGACATTGAGAAAGAAGAGAGCGTTGGCTAGGAGAAGAGGGTGGTGGTAGCACCAAGCCCATAGAGGTGGGAGATAGTCGGGTAATTCTGCGGCAGAGCATTGGCGGAGGAAGGAGAGATAGAAGAGAATGGAGGGGAGAGGAGAGAGAAGAGCAACCGTGGCGTTGCGTAGATTGCTGGGATGAGTTTTGGTAGTCGAGGCCGCCATGGCGATTACTCGAAAGGCTTGCTACGAGGTGTGATCGGTGATGTGATTTTGTAGTTACTGTTTAGGATCTTCCCAACTGTTTTTTCGTTGTTCTTTTTCAAAAATAATTATAATAAAAATACCATTACTAAATTTCTTTAGCATTTTGATTAAATATTTTTTCATAAATATGAGATGAAAAATATAAGCGAGTCAAAATTATTTTTAATTTTTATAATATATTATTTAATTAATATTAAATTATATTATAATTAAAAAACTTCATAATAAAAAATAGTACTCCATCTGTCCACGAAATTGTTTAACGATTTGACATGGCACACGTTTTAAGAAAATGGGTTGAAGTGTCTAATGAATGTAATGAGTGAAGTGTGTAACGAATGTAGTGAGTGAAGTTTGAGTCCCACTTATAATAATTATTAATTAAGATGTGTGTAGAAAAGTAAGATTAGTGGAGTTTGGGTCCCACATGATTTATAATTTATAATTGAATTGTGTGTATAGAATAATTATTATAAATGGAAAGTTTTAAGTGCTAAACACTTTTGTGGATGGACCGAAAAGTAAATACGTTAAACACTTTTGCGGACAGAGGGAGCTCATCTCGCCGTGACCTTCTCTTGAATTCTCAAAACTTCTGTCACTCCATCCCCCCAGGGGCAGAGAACTCGTCGCTGTCTCGGCTGTGCTACCGGAAGCTCTGGGGAAGTCGGAATAGGAGAGCACTCATCTTGGGGTGGACTTACTACTTAGATGTATGTTTTCAGCAGTTATCCGCTCCTCACTTGGCTACCCAGTGTTTACCGTGGGCACGATAACTGGTACACCAGAGGTGCGTCCTTTTCGGTCCTCTAGTACTAGGGAAAGGTCTTCTCAATGCTCTAACACCCACACTGGATATGGACCGAACTGTCTCACGACTACTTGGACTTGTATTGTTAGCGGCATTCCCTTGCCGTTGGATTCCTGCCTCAATACTCTGTCACTGGGCCGGTCGTTTAGTAATCAAATTTTATTAAAAAATTAATACTTCAATTGTTATGTAGTGTGGCATGTTAATTGTCAAGCATGTAAGCTCATTCTGTCACGCATAATAAAACATTTTTGACATCTCTAAAGACAAAAATATTACTACTCTCCAATAAACTTGACACAATTTATTATTTTAATACACTCATATAAATATAAATTATATCATGCTTATTGGGACGGGGAGAGAATAACATTGATCCATCAATTCTCTTATACAATTTAACCTACGTGCATTTAAAAAAATATATTATTGTATTATATCTAGTGATATTTAAATCTCATTTAATCTATTATATTTAATTAAATTATTTGTATCAAATGAGTTTTATTTACTAAAAATGAAAAAAAAAAGTGATTTAGATAAGAAATTCGTGAAAGAGAAAGAGTATCTTTTAACATAAAATTGATGTTAATATACAATTACAAATCAATAATAGTGCATTCAATATTTAAGTCTATATCTATGCATTATTGGTGCCCTCCCTAAAAAGCTCTTTAGTTCTCTTAATTGTTTTTAATGCTTGGTTCCCCTATCTACAATTAGCTAGATACTCCTTTTATTTATTTATTTATTATCCGGTTATCAAAGATTAAATATACAATATTGAATCACGATTACCATTTAGTCCTTCTAAAATCTAAGGGCGAGCATTCGGGTATATAATTCGATTTTATCTAAAATCGAACCAAATCAAATTAAAATACGAATTGACTAAAATAACCAAACAAAATTAAAAAACAAATTAACCAAACCAAAATAACCAAATTTATTTCAATTTAGTTTGGTTTGGTTTGTCCGAATATTGTATTTCGTTACTAATTCCATTCAATTTTTATAATAATACATTATTATTTTCTAATCATTTATATATATAATAATTTTTGTGTATTGAAAACTTTTCAACTTTAAAAAATTAAAACTATAATTTTTAACAAAATCATAAAGATAAGGATAACAAATATTGCATAATTTATTAAACATTATAATTATATTTTTTTAACTTACTTTATATTATAATATAATATTAAATTTTCTACATAATATTTAAAATTTTGAAATATAAGATAAAATATAACAAAATGAACATAAAAATATATTATAGTATTAATAAAATAATTCAGTTTATCGGATTTTTTGGTTTAGTTTGACTAAATTTGAACCAAACTAAATTAAAATACAGTTCAAAAAATAAAATCAAACTAAACCAAAAAATTAAAATAACCAAATCAAATTTAATATTTCGATTTAGTTAAATTTAATTTTTCGGATTCCGTGAATTTTAAGTCTTAATGAAATATGTATATGTGGACGCTGAGGATGGGCCTACTATTTGAAGTGAACACTTACTAGGCTTGACATTAAGGTTTAGGCCCAATGCTGCTGGAATTAATTACTCTAAATGGATCCTTATGGTGATTATTATTGGGAATTTGCAAAAAGTGCGCCCATATCCGACCCGCTCCAATGATTTTGACTGGGTCCCACTCATTTAACAACTATATTTACACGTTAATTTCACTTTCTATAAAAACCAATGCAAATGCTAAATTTAGACTAGACTACTTTGATCTATTTCATCTTAATTGAACATCGATTGTAGATAAGATGCTTTCATCTCTAAATTAAGCATGTTGTACAAAACTTCCTAAACAATATTCTTAGGTTAATAAAAAGAAAATAACACAAGAACAAAACTAACACCAACATACAAAATAAGATAACAATCACTACTTAAATTAAATCTTGATTTAGTGGTATGATATTTGAACTCAATATTTTTTTAGTTCATAAATAATCCCTTTACCACTAACCACCAATACACGAACACACATAATAGACTTATGTGTCCTTATATGTGATTGGCAAGGATGATCCAAACCACGGCACCCAAATCGACGTCACCTTTTGGTAGTTCCGGTATGCTTGAGCCCTACACTCCTCCTTCAACATCCGCTCCTCCACCAGCTTCGTCACTATCCCTAAGCACACCCCGTTCGCTAATGGTCCCACAAACCACTCATTATACTCCACGTTACGACCAAAAATGGCGATTCCCAACCACCACAACTGCTCTCCGAAGTAGTTGGGGTGGCGGGAGTACCGCCACAATCCTTCTTTCAGAACCGCCGCCGTCGCCTTTCCTTCTTCCTTTAACCTCTCGTTTCGAGTGGCAAAATTGTAAATTTGTGTATCGGCAAAATACGCAATTGTGATTCCCGTCAAGCATGCCGCCGCCGCCGTGGCGTCCCAAATATTCAGTTCTTTCTTATTGGAATGGATCGCGAAGAATGGCATGCATATCGCCATTAGAAATACCTGCCGGAGTCTTTAGAGTTAGAATTTTATTTATATTCCGTGAAATGAAGAAAGTATGTTCGATTATATGTCGTTATCATAGTATATATATATACCTGTTGAGAGAGGTAGATGGCGAAGAAAGAGACCCACCACCAGTTGTGGCGGTGGCGCCGCCGCATGTCGGTGAACCTCCAGTCCTCGCGAGCTCCCCACCGCCACTTCTCGCGTCGGAAGTAGCAGTGGCCGAGCCTTAGCGACCACGTCCACGTCAGGGAAACGACGAGCCTCGATCGCCACGTGTTGAATTCCGATGACGGGTGAGTTGCAGAGTAATGAAGCAGCAGTACAGGTATCACCATCCAGTACAAATCTATCATCTGCACGCAACAACAATTTACTCAGTACTGCTCGATCGATATATATATATAGAGAGAGAGAGAGAGAGATAGAGAGAGAGGCTAGAGAGAGAGACCCAGTGGCTGGACTGGAGGAGGGCGACGAGCCAGAGAAGTAAATCGACGTTGAGGAAGAAGAGGAGGTTGGCGAGGAGAATAGGGTGGTGGAGGCACCATGCCCAGAGCGGGGAGAGAGAATCGGCGGCGGAGCTACGGCGGAGGAAGGTGAGGTAGAAGAAGATGGAAGGGAGAGGAGCGAGAAGCGCCAGCACTGCGTTGCGGAGATTTTTGGTGGTGCTGAAAGAGGCCATGACGGAGATGATGAAGATGGTGAGGAAGAAAGCAAAGGTTATATGCTTATATGTAAATAATGTAATGCATGCGGTTTGATTTTTAGGAGGCTAGTAAGTAATTATCCCTTTTCTTTTATTAGCACGTTTGTATGATTGCTTCTCATTCATAATTGTGTTTGTTTTTTCTACTTTTTTTGACCTTTGTCACAAATACTTTTTAAATTTTGAAATGTGGATGTCTTTCTTTTGCTCCTTTATTGGCGCCTTAATTAGTTGGGTAATGTTGAAATTAAATTAAAGCGCTTTCATGAAACGTTATAATGGTTTTATTTTTTTTTCGCAGTTTATATTCACAACTGAGTATATAAATATGTAAATATATTCTAAATCTTAAACTATTAATCTCGATGCAATTTTTAAAATGTTTGAATAATATGATTTTATTTTTGTGATTAAACTAAAAATTCCGCATATGGAAATTGTTAGAAGTGAAAGATTTTAAACGTATAGATGCGAGTGATTAATTCGTTTTGCCTAACTTAACATTAAGCTTTGAGGAATAATAAAAATAAAACTAAGCTAGGTCGGGCAATCGTTTAATTAGAATATTCTGTTATCTGTGCATTAATTATGATTATTTTATCAGGATCTTATGGAAATCACAATCATTGAACTATAAGATTATCATGCTATATATTGACTATTGTTAATACAGCTCATATTTCTTTGCATTTTAGATTACCATAAGTAATGATGAAAAATATTATTAACAGGCATATGTTACCCAGCACTAATTGATCAAGTGAACTTTATAGTGTAAATCTAGGTTACTCCTAATACACTACTTTTAAAACTAGGGTTCATGATTTTTACCATTTAGAATTCAAATAGAACCTTATAGGTATAATTCAGACCAACACTATAAAAAACATATTTTGTAGCAACAGAATAGTGACGAAAAACGTATTAACAACGAAATTATTATAAAATTTGTTGTTCAATTTTAGTAACGAAATGTCCCGTTACAATTCCATTACTAAAATTGAAAAAATCATTTTAGAAACGGAAATTCCGTTACAATTCCGTTGTTAAATTTTTTTAGCAACCATCGATATATATTGCCACGGATAAATCCATTACAAATTCATTACTAACATTTTTAATAACGAAATTTCTTATTTTAATTAAGGAAAAATTTCCTTACTAAATAATTTTTTTTTTTTTGTAGTGTATATACTTCATGTTTCACACTGGAAAATTTTGGAGAATAAGATTTTGATAATTATATAAATTTAACAGAATTTTTACAATTAGTGGCAATTTAAAAGATTAAAGTGGGACAATAAATCTTATATGTGGCTCCACCGATCGAAGATCAGAAATCTGCATTATATGTCCAGAATAAAAATATAATAAAACCCAAAACAAAATTAAACATTAGTTGGCGGGCTTTAGTTGTAAAGGTCTTCTTGATAACATAGTGTCATTGAGAAATGGTTAAAGAAATTCACTGCAGAAAATAATTAACCAAGCGTTTTTTAATTATATTACATGCGTATTTTGCGACTTGTTACCCTAATGCTTGAGTGATTAACGAAACCAACATAAAAAATCTTTTGTTTGAATTGAACCAAAGTTATATAGACTTGTGTGGTCTTAAAATTTTAATTGCACACAACAAATAAATGAAAATTCATTCAGAAAACCATAACGTAAAAAAGAATCTCACTTCATATATATAAATGCCCCATCATGAATGATTTCCAAAATATTTATTTATTAAATTAATACGATACGATCTTTAGTTACAAACATTAATCCACAACAATGAAATTCCATCCCAATTACGACAACACAGATTAAAACATGAAAACAACATATGATAAAATAATGCACACAAATATGAACATACATTACAAATTACAATAGATACTCTAATTAGAAAAGTTGTACATGACATTACTAAATATAATTAAACATACTCATGTCTCCTTCTCTTTCCCCACCAATGTTCCCTTGAACCACGGTACCCAAACCGACGTCGTTTTCCGGTACTTGTCGTAGGCCTCAGCCCTGTACTCGTGCTTCGACATTCGCTCCTCCACGAGAGTGGTGACGATGCCCAAGCACACACTATTGACCAACGGGCCCATAAACCACCAACGGTAGCCCAAATTCCAAGCAAAGATGGCGATTCCGGACCACCACAACTGCTCCCCGAAGTAGTTGGGGTGGCGGGAGTATCGCCATAGGCCTTCCTCAATAACCGGCACGACAGCTTCACCGGCCTTCTTTAGCCTCTCGTTTCGACTTCTGAAGTCGTGGAGCTGCGTGTCGGCTAAATATGCGGTTGTAACTCCGGCCATGCACACTGCCACCGCTACGACGTCGTAAAGATTGAGTTGCTTGTGATTGGTGTGGATAACGTAGAACGGCATGCATATTGCCATAAGAAACACCTAATTATCATGCATCATAATACATGTATTTTGTTAGTTCATTCACGTAGTTGGAGCACGTCTCAAGTAATTAATACAGCAAATATTTGTGTTATGTAAGGCTGTAAATGAGCAGAGTCGATTCAGCCCGTTTAGTATATTACAGAAGTAGTATTTTTGAGCTCAGCTCAAACTCTACTCGAGTTTTTGATATGTTATTTTGAACTTTAAAATATATAAAATTAAAATAAGTAAATAAAAAGTATATTAAAATTTGATTGTGAAACAAGTGAGATATTGAATCTTAATATTATGAGTAAAGAATATATATATACTCCCTCCGTCCCGTTAAAATTGGCTACAAAGGAATCGGCACCATTTTTAAAAACTTTTAAAAACTTTTCCTTTTTAAAAATAAAAACTTTTCCTTTTTAAGAAAGTGACCATTTTTAGTGGGACGGTCAAAAAGGAAACTATAATATAAATAAATAAAAAGAATTACCTGGTGAGCCACGTAGACGGTAAAGAAAGAGACCCACCAAAAGTTTTGGGAGTAGTGTTTCCGCATGTCGTTGATTCTCCAATCCTCACGTTCTCCCCACTGCCACTTCTCTCGCCTGAAGTAGTTATGGCTCATCCTCACAAACCACACCCACGTCACCACCACCACCATCCTCGACCTCCACCCGCTGCTCTCCTCCGCCGCCGCCGGATGATTCTTGTAGTAGTGAAGCTCCAGCACCGGTATCACCATCCAATACAGATCGATCAACTGCATGCAATATTATCGTTTATTACTTAATAATTTTTTTATTACAAAACTATGCATGCATGGGTGATTAATGGAAGTAGAGGAACAAACCCAGTTGGTGGATTGGAGGAGAGCAAGAGCCCAGAAAAGGAGGTTGATGTTGAAGAAGAAGAGGAGGTTGGCTAGCAGAATGGGGTGGTGGTAGCACCATGCCCACACCGGAGGGAGAGATTCACCGCCTGCTTCTGCGGCGGCGGCGGCGGCGGCGGCATAGTGGCGGAGGAAGGAGAGGTAGAAGAGAATGGAAGGGAGAGGAGCCACAAACGCCAGCGCCGCGCATCGCAGGTTTTTTGTGAGAGAGGCCATGGCTAGCTATTTGGCAATGATGATTCTTGATGTGTTACCTAATAGCTACTTTTATAGCCATACTGAGCTCAGCTTCTGCATTGCAAAAATAAGCTATCAAGTACTGATAGCGTGGGGAAGTGTGGAATGAAAACAAAGCTTTAGGAGGTGAAACTTGAAAGTGAAGGACCACAGAATCAAATAGTTGGATAGTTAGTGGGTTAATGATTGTAGTAAGTGATAATTAATCCATGCTTACATAATTAAATCATGAGCTCCACTCTCTATTAGGTGGAAATTAAAGTTGGATAATTAATAAAACATAAATTATACACTTTTCCTGCCCTACTCAATATCGTGATCGAGCCTTTTGCCGGCGAATATTTGCTCCGCCGTCTTCGGCGGCGCTAAAGTGTTCCTTCGCACCATATAATTTATTAAGAATCATTTCGCTTTCCATTGTGGCATGAGTGAAACAGATTTCTTAAATTGTTTTCAATTTTTCAAAATGTGATAAAAATAAAAGGATCAATTGGGACGAGATTCGTGATTATTAAATTTTATTGGACAAATATTTTAGGACTAACCATAAGTTCATAACCATGACAACCATACATGATGAATGTGCCCAAATATTTGAATTTTATCCAAATATGTGCTCCAGATGGGCTTAATTAAGCCCAAAATAAAATGAAGTATCAAATGGGCTTCACAAGTTGGATCCCTCAGGCGGTCATAATTGGGCTTTAATATTTTACCCAATATTATTGAAGCCCAAATAATCGAAGTCAAGCCCAACTTGCAAATGTCTAATGCATTGCTAAGTTTACATTTGATAGGGAGGTGCAAATTAATGCTCAATAATAAAATAAAAGGTGATGAAATAACTAGAACTTATAAATAGGTTGTCTCAGTTTGTGCGATTAACTCAAACTCAACTCAATATAAATTTAATTTATTAGATTCGAAACTCGAACTTAGTTCATGCATGTTTGTGCTTGGTAAACGTTTGATCCATATGGGTTGTGAACTGTTTGATTGGAATGCTTGATTATGAGTCTGGGGTGTCGCCTAAAAAGGATTAATCCAATTAATTAAGAACCTTGAGTTATGGAGGACGTTAATCTTTAAGAACTATCCACGCCTTAAATTACATCTTCACTTTCTAACGTTCTTCTTTTAGTGTAGAGTAGCCAACTCTAGTATCCGAAAGTCTCTAGTATTATCCCTGATAGGATATGGCCCATCAATAAAGCCCAAGCAGAAGCAGCTCGGCGGCCCAACACCTCAGCCCATTAAGAGCAGCTCGGCCGGCCCAATAGCTCGGCCCACTTGGTGTAAACCGCCATTGTGCTTTCTATAAATAGCTAGATTATAGCTAGATTAAAGGAGGGAGATATTCAGATTCATTCATTCACTTTCTGTAATCTACATTTCAGCTCTCAAATTATAATCAAAAAAGAGCTCTCCCGTGGACGTAGATCTCTTTAAAGATCGAACCACGTAAACCTCGTCTCGTTTACTTTCTAATCATCGTGCAAATCTCACTTCGAAAAACGGTGATCGATCACTGGCGCCGTCTGTGGGAAACGAAGTAAATTTTGTGTCCGATCACTATCTCCGAAGTGAAAACACAATGGTTCGATCCACCCGATCTACTGCTATAGCTGCTGCTGCTAAGGGAAAGCAAAACGAGACCGAAGTATCTCGTAATCCGCCTCGTATACCTACCAACGAAGGAGATGGACACCATGCTCGGTCCGGCAGGCAGGCCACAAACCGCCGAACTCCCGAAGGCCATGTAGAAGATATCCTTTCTCATCGAGCTAGTGACTCCATTAGCAGTGGAAGGTTAAACCAAAATCGTCAAGGGAATACCACACTTCAACCTTTGCTCGGCGAGGCGCTCAAAGCATATCTGGATCTTCACGAGCAAGATTTCCTCAAATTCGCCGAACAACATCAACAACGAGGTCAGTGCGAAGAGGATGAAGCGGGACCATCACAACGGCCCCAAGCTTCGGAGCAAATTGCCGAGGAAAGGGATGACGAAGTCCTCCGAAGACCAAATGATCGCCGAGGAAACATTGCTTCACCTCGGCGAGGCTCAACCTCACCTCGTCAAAACGTCGACCATTACCGACGTGACGAGGAACACCGAAGAAAGACTCCACCTTGTCAAAACGTCGACCATTACCGACGTGACGAGGAACACCGAAGAAAGACTCCACCTCGTCATAACGTCGACCATTACCGACGTGACGAGAAATATCGAAGAGAGAAGACGCCACCACGTCGAAACGTCGACCATGCCCGACGTGACGAGGACGACCACCGAGAGGGAAGATTCACTGTGTACAGTAGAATCATTACCCCCTTCACCAACAAAATTCTCTACACACCACTCCCTTCAGCATATAGGGTCCCGCCGATCAAACCCTATAACGGTTCCTGCGACCCGAGCAACTTTTTGTCGCAATACCAGTATAATATGCTGAACCAGGGACTGGCCGAAGATGTTTATATGTGCAAAGTCTTCCCCGAATTGTTGGTGGACAATGCACGGAAGTGGTTTGATAACCTCCCTCGCTGTAGCATAGGGTCGTATGCCGACCTTCTGGATGCCTTTGAGAGGCGTTTCTTCCAAAAAGCCGAAGCAAAAATTAGTTCGGCCCAACTCCTTACCTTAAAACAAGGACGAGGAGAATCCATTAGCGACTTCCTAGCTCGGTTCTACAATGAGAGCCTCAAGGTCGATCGCCTTTTGGATGATGTCCTCATTTCGGCGTTTCAAAACGCCATTCACTCCGGCACACTCTTCAGGGAGCTCATAAAAGAGCGCCCCCAAACCTCCAAACAGCTATGGAGGATCATTGATGCATTTGCCGAAGCAGATGAGGCAGATAGGAAGAAACGAGCCACTGACCGACCTGAAGGTTAGGATAAAAAGAGAAGGGAGGAGCGAGCTGATCAAGGACAGCCTCGACGAGGCGCTCTTGAAAGAATCCAACGAGGTCCATTAGCATCTCGCCTCGGACCTCGGCCTAATCCGGAGCAAGATCGGTTCGCTCCGCTAAACAGATCTCGGGCGGAAATTTATGAGCTTCACGCAAACTTGTTTCGGAGACCTCCACCGCTGTCCCGAACTGGGTCAAGCAGACGATCACGGGATAAATACTGCGAGTTCCATGGAGGCCACGACCATGACACCGAGGAGTGTCGCAACCTTGCCTCGGAAATCGACCGCCTAACACAAGATGGCACTCTTGGAAGATACCGAGGCCAAAATCAACTGGACACCCAACCTCGGGGCAAAGGTAAACGAAGAAGGAACAAAGGAGAAAATTGCAAACCCCAGGATAAAAAGACAAGACAGGATGACGAAGACGATGACGAGAATCAACCTCAGTACGATGGAGTCATCGCTGCCATCATCGGGGTGCCCCAAGGTTCAACGAGGTCGTCATTAAAGGCCGAAGCTCGAAACCGACCCTCAGAGGAGCCTTCACATAAAAGGTTCAAAAAGGACGAGGTCGTTATTTTCTCTAATGACGACCCCGTCCCTCATGCCTCGCCTCATCAAGATACCACTATTATCGAAGCCGTGGTGGCCAACAAGTTGGTACACCGGGTCTTTATTGATAGTGGAGCCTCGGTCAGCGTGCTCTTCAAAGGCTGCTTCGACAAACTTGACATCGGAGAAGCACGCTTAAAACCAGCACCCGTTCCATTGAAGAACTTCACACAAGGGGAGACCTCGACGGATGGCATGATCTCTCTCCCCGTGACGGTAGGACGAAGTCCATTATCCACTACCAAGATAATTCCCTTCTTCGTCGTCAAAGCCAACTCTCCCTATAACATCATCTTAGGAAGAGATTGGCTGATAGCGACGAGGGCGGTCTGCTCGGCCTACCACTTGATGATCAAAATCCCTTCGAGGAACGGAGTTATCACACTTCGGGGAAATCAAACACAGGCCAAGGAGTGCATGCAGGTCGCACTCCGAGGTTCTGGTGTACAACATCCCCAAGCATAGCAATTACGTAACCCCGGCGTGCCGAAGTCGACCTCGTCTGCTGCAGAACCTCTAGAAGACGTCGTACTCTATGAAAACGACGTGTCCAAGGTCGTCAAGGTCGGTTTCGTCGGGGGTACCGAACTCCGAGGTCAAGTTATTCAACTACTTCGGGAGTTTAGAGACATTTTTGCCTGGTCTCCTTTAGACATGACCGGGGTATCACCAGATATTATAACTCATCACCTCAACATTGACCCCGAGGTGAAACCAGTTCGGCAAAAGCAACGAGCCTTCGCTGCCGAAAGAAATCAGGTGATACGCGACGAGGTGAGCCAACTTCAGCAAGCCGATATTTTATTCGAGGTAAAATATCCGACGTGGTTGGCCAACCCCGTAATGGTGAAGAAGCAAGTAGGAGGATGGCGCATGTGTGTTGATTATACCGATCTCAATAAACACTGCCCTAAGGATTGTTATCCCCTCCCCAACATCGATAAGAAAGTGGAAGCCCTCGTCGGTCACGAGGTGTTCAGCTTTCTCGACCTGTACAAAGGCTACCATCAAGTCCTTATGAATACCGAGGACACTCCGAAGACTGCCTTCGTCACAGACTTCGGCATTTTTGCTTATAAGAAGATGCCCTTTGGACTCAAAAACGCTGGAGCTACATATCAAAGGATGGTTGACAGAATATTTGAACTTCACATCGGTCAGATCGTTGAAGTATATGTCGACGACATCGTTGTCAAAAGCAAAAAAGTCAACACTACCTTGAGCGACCTCCAGGTCGTCTTCGAACTACTCCGCGAGGTGAACCTGAAGTTAAACCCAGGAAAATGTACTTTCTTGGTCCAGTCCGGAAAATTTCTAGGGTGTTGGGTTTCCCGCGAAGGATTAAAAGCTAATCCAGCAAAAGTTAAGGTCGTCCAGGAGATGCAAGCACCGAAGTCGGTACACGATGTGCACCGGTTAACGGGCTGCTTGGCCGCGCTAAGTCGATTCCTATCTAAAGCAGCCGAGAAGCAACTCCCGTTCTTCAAAATCCTTAAGAAGGCTCCAGACTTCGAATGGAATGACGAACACAAGTCAGCCTTCGAGAATTTGAAGAAGTACCTCGACAACTTGCCCACTTTGTCCGTCCCAAAGGAAGACGAGGTTCTTTCCTTATACCTTGCCGCTTCGGACGAATCAATAAGTGCAGTCCTAGTTCGCGAAGCACCTCGGCAATTGCCCATATACTTCATAAGCCGAGCCTTGAAAGGGCCAGAAACGAGGTACCAACCCTTGGAGAAGGTCGCACTCGCCTTAGTAAATGCTGCGAGACGACTTCGACCATATTTTCATGCTCACCCGATACAAGTATTGACCGACCTACCACTTCGGCAAGTGCTTACGAAGCCTGAAGCTTCGGGGCGAATCGCCAAGTGGGCGGTCGAACTTGGCGAGCACACAATCTCCTTTGCACCTCGGCAAGCCATCAAGGGGCAAGCGCTGGCAGATTTCCTGGTGGAAACGGTATTCGCCGAGCCTCCGAAGCCTACCGAACCTGCCGAGGAGAATACCGAAGAGAAAACGCCGAAGACACCCCCCGTAGACTGTTGGAAGGTCTATGTCGATGGGGCGTCGGGCAAAAAGGAAAGCGGAGTTGGAGTTTTGTTCATCAGTTCGGAAGGGAAACAAATCCCTTATGCTTTACGGTTAAGCTTCCCAACCACCAATAACGAAGTGGAATACGAAGCCCTAATAGCCGGACTTCGCCTCGCGCAAAACCTTCAGCTACGAGCCATACAAGTCTACAGTGACTCCCAAATCATAGTGAGCCACGTCCTAGGAAGGTACGAAGCGCGAGATGAAAGGATGAAGAAGTATCTCCACAAGGTCAGAACTTTACAAGAAAGCTTCTCATACTTCGAGTTGATACGAATCCCGAGAGGCGAAAACGACCGAGCTGATGCATTAAGCAAGCTCGCGTCGTCATCCACGGCCTCTCCGGTAGAAGAAGTCACAACCCGAAGTATAGATGAAGCCGAAGTGAACACAGTAATCGATGACGAGCCGAGCTGGATGACACCACTTTAGGATTATTTAGAAAGAGGCGAACTCCCTGATGATAAAATTGAAGCTCGGAAGCTTCAGAACAAATCAGTCAAATATGTCCTAGATCGGGGAGTATTGTACAGAAAATCCTATCTTCAACCTCTTCTAAGGTGCGCAGGACCCAATCAAGCGGACTACATCCTACGCGAAGTGCATGAAGGATCCTGTGGCAGTCACGTTGGAGCTCGGACTTTAACCAGAAAAATTATGAGATGGGGATATTACTGGCCGACCATGCTTCAAGATGCAGTCGACCTCGTCAAAAGGTGTCCGAAGTGCCAAATTCATGCAACAATAACGAGGGTACCTCAAACCGAGCTGACCACCATGCAAAGCCCCTGGCCTTTCATGCAATGGGGGATAGACATCGTCGGTCCCTTTGAGCAGGCCCCCGGCCAACTACGATTCCTAGTAGTCGCCATCGACTACTTTACGAAGTGGGTAGAGGCCGAGCCTCTTGCAAAAATTACGAGCAAAAAGGCCCTCAACTTCGTTTGGAAAAATATAGTTTGCCGCTTCGGTGTACCTCACATCCTCGTCTCGGATAATGGAACTCAGTTCACGGACAAGACATTTAAAGAATGGTGTGACGAGCTCAACATTCAGCAGAAATTTACCTCGGTAGCACACCCTCAAGTGAATGGTCAGACCGAAGTCACGAACCGGACAATAGTCAAAGGTTTAAAGACTCGTCTCGACAAAGCCAAGGAAGATTGGGCCGAAAACTTACCCCAAGTCCTATGGTCCTACCGAACTACACCTCGGACGTCCAATGGAGAAACACCATACAGCCTCGTCTACGGAACCGAGGCAGTAATCCCAGTAGAGATCGGTTTGCCGAGCCCCCGAACTATAAACTTCACAACAGATGCCAATGAAGAAAGCCTCCGAACTAATTTGGACTTGTTGGAAGAAAAGCGAGAACGAGCCTACATACAAGAAGCTCAATACAAATAACAAGTAGCTCGGTATTACAACAATCGAGTGAAGTATCGACAGTTTCAAGTAGGCGACCTCGTTCTTAGAAATAATGAAGTTAGTAAGGCGGAGAAGCTCGGTAAACTCGAAGCTACCTGGGAAGGTCCTTATCAAATCCAAGATGTCCTCGGCAAAGGCTTATACAAGCTCGTTCACTTATCTGGGGTGCCAATACCCCGAACTTGGCATATTTCTCATTTAAAGAAATATTATTTGTAATTTATATAGTTCAGATTTTATTAAGTTCTTTCGTGAAACATTTATTGTATACTTACATCAGATCCAAGTCAAGCTAAAGCTCCAAATTGAGAGTAGCATTTAAACGCGCGGAAGGAGACCACTCCTATCGATTACATCGACAAATAAGGGACTTCAAAACCAAAACTTCATCCTCAGACGAAGTGGCGAAGTCAAACGCGCGTGAGGAGACCACTCCTATCGATTAAATCGACAAATAAGGAACTTCAAATCCCAAACTTCGTCCTTAGACGAAGTGGCTGATCCAAAGCCTAAACTTCGTCCCTAACCGAAGTGGCTACCCGAAGTCTCAAAACTTCGCCTTCAACCACCCGAAGTCTCCAAACTTCGCCTTCAGGCGAAGTAAAACTTCGGTGTCGAACGAAGTGATTACGAAGTACGAGACAGTCATCACAAGAATTTGAAGCAAACTTGATTATACATAAAGCTTTAGAGAAGTAATGACAAAAATTGTATTTTATTTTATGAAAACATATTACAATCAGCTTGGAGGGTCTGAGCCCGGAGACCTAAGACTATAGCTAAGGTATCTCTCTACAAAACCCTGGCCCGAGCTCGAGCTAGCGCCATGGCCAAGCACGGAGTCTAAAAAGGCCATGCCTTCACCACGGCCAAAGCTCCTTCCGCGACCTCGGCTCGGCGGTGTTGATCGACCTCGGCCTAGAGATGCAGCTTTACCTCGGCCTCGGCCTCTCACCACACATCGGCCACCACCTCGCGCCATGATGGCTTGGGTTTGCTCTCGAGTTAAGGCCGCGCTGGGCGGCTGCACCCCCTCCAAGTTGCCCTCCAAAAAAGCTTGTGAAGCAGGATCGAGCCCGGCATTCTTGGACTCGATCCACCTCTTCAGCTTCGGGTTCCTCTTCAGCACAGTTTTGTATATGGATCCGAGCTTGAGAAGCGCTTCTTCCTGCTCGCGAACTTGCCAAGAGTCATCGCCGTACCTTTCTCGGTACTCCCTTGCTCGAGCTCGGACCTCCTTTATTTGCGTAGAGACCTCGTATATGGTCAAGCCACCGCTTCTGTGTATACGGTCCTCGTACTCTTCGTGCTCTTCGGCTACCGCCTTGAAGGTCTGGAGGTCGTCCTTGACCTGTTTAAACTTATCCTCCAGCTCCAGGAACCTCGCATGCTCCTCGTCGAGCTTCTCCTGTGCCGACTTAAGCTTCGCCTCGAGTTCGGTCTCGATGTTGGCAGCTCGGCTTTTCCAACGCACGGCCTCGACCTCGGCAGCACGACGAAGCTCGTTTATTTGTTGTTCAAAATGCGAAGTGTTGAAGTCAAAGGCAGGCTACAGCAGCAAAAATTAAACAGATCACAAAGCGCAATTCAAAAAGGATACTTTATATACATGTGGAAAAAGCGCCGCCCTAGCGACGACGTGATACAAGCTACAAAAAAAAAAAAAAAAAAGAGAAAAAGCTAACTATCGCCGACCTCGGGCTCCTCGTCGCCGGCCCCCGCTCCTCCCTCGGCATCAGCAGCCGCTTCCCTGGCGAGATCGGCGATGACCGCCTCTAGGTCGTCATCCCAATCCACCGGGCACCGCCGCACTGCCTACTCGGAGAGCAGGGACCTCTCCCGCGCCAGCCTTTCGACCACCGGGATCGCCGCGGTGTGCTCCACGAGTACTTCGGCGTACTCCCGCAGCATCTCTTCCTTTGTCATCACCTCATACCCGTACTTGACTTTATCAAGCTCGGGGTAATCCTTGGCGACACGGTCGAGCACTGCCGAAGTAATCGGCGTACTCATGGCGCTCACCAGCTGCGCCGCCACTGTGCCGAAGTACTTAGAGCGGAAGATCCGCTCGTCAAGCGCCCGGAACACTCCGCCCTGCTCCGCCGCCACCCGAGCCGCCTCCTCCCGCTCTCCAGCCAGCTCGGCCCTCAGATTGGCGACCTCGACCTCGAGGTCGGTCGCCCTCCTCCTGGCCGCCTCCGCCGCGCCCACTGCCTTCGTTGCCTCCGACCTCGCTTCCCCGAGCTCGGCCTTCAAAGCCCTGAACTGCTCGACTCCACCGACGATGAAGCTCGAGAGGGCACTCAGCCCGTCCAGTGCCACGTCCGCCTCCTGCACGGAATATATCAGCACAAGAAAGAATTAAGGAAACAAATAAGTAAAGGCTACTCTACTCACCTCGGGAAACGAGGTCCTTTGAGCCAACCTCGACCCGGATGCCTGAGCGCCCGAGCTTCTCGCCTCCCTCCCCGGTGACGCCAGGTCAATCACGGGCGGGGTCACCTCGGCCTCCGCCCTCTCCGCCCGATCCCGGCGTGGCGTCTCCTCGGCGGCCGAGGTTCTCGGCCTCTTCCTCTTCTTCTTCCTCTCCATGGCAGCTTCCAAAACTTCAGGATCCACTGCAGAGAAAACAAAGTATTAGTCCAGTTCGGATGAACGAAGTCAAAACACTAGTTCGGATAAACGAAGACAAACTACACTACGGAGCCTCACCCGGATCCACGTCGGCCAGGGCGTCACATGGGCTCAGCCCGTGCCTCGACAGCTCCTCCTCGGCGTAAGTCCTTTTGACGGCGCCGAGGTCCATCAAGCTCGTCTCGAGCTCGCCGACGGGATCCACCCTCAGTTGCGGGCCAAACTTGGCCGCCGACCAGCCGTGGAGGGGCACGCCTTCAGCTCGGCAGAAGAAAAACTTCTTCTGCCAGTTCGACACTTTGGATGGGGTGACCAACTTAAACTTATTTACAGGCGAGATGTATACCCACCCAGTTGGCCCCCGCTTTACCCTAAAAAAACGGAGTAAAGACTCCAACGACATCGGCCCACCTCGGCGACCGACCTCAACACAAAAACCTATTACCTGCTTAATGGAAGCAGGCGCGAACTGACCCAAGGGGAGCTCGAACTTATCTAACAGTTCGACAAAAATACGATGTAGAGGAAGACGAAGACCGAAGTTAAGATAGTCTTCGTACATGGTAAAAAACCCTACAGGGGGAGAACTACCTCTATCCTCTGCCCTAGGTAATATAAACTCAACAGACTCAGGAAAACAAAATTTTCTAGCTAAGTTGGACATGTGGGATTCACTCATGCTTGAGGCGCACTCTAAGGCAGCCTCCGACCCAGCCAACGAGGGATACTCTATGAGCCTAGGGATAGGGGGTAGAGCCGCTCGGGTAAAAACCCTCACGGTGACCCTTGCCGGAACACTCCTAAGCAGCGACGGAGATTCAATCTCCCTACCACTCGGAGTACGAGAAGAGGAAACAGAAAAGGCAGAAGAAGAAGTAGACGCAGAAGCCATGATAACAAAAACTTACTTGGTTGAACGGTGCGAATAAAATCTCTCGAA
Source organism: Leonotis leonurus (assembly GCA_026898415.1). NCBI lineage: Eukaryota > Viridiplantae > Streptophyta > Magnoliopsida > Lamiales > Lamiaceae > Leonotis > Leonotis leonurus. The sequence continues at coordinate 597,317 of JAPKLX010000008.1, forward strand.
AGGTGAAAATCGACAAATGGCAGAAAGGCTTGGAGCTTTTTGCAGAAGAGAAACTAGAGTTACGAAAAGTGAAAAGTGTCTGTTAGCTTCCAAAGGAAGCCTTTATAGACATCACTTCACCTTTTTCCAACCGCCTCTTTTTCGAAATCCCGCCTTTTCAACTCCTCCAACCAAAGGGCGACACGTGTCACCCACGACCTTCTGCAAACAGCTGTCTTCTACTACCGCGAGTACAACCTCGGCTTCAGCTAGATTATCACCTCAACCTCGGCTTCAGATAGATTATCACCTCGACCTCGGCTACAGCCAAATTCACTTCGACCCCGACAACGGCAAGATCTTCACCTCGTCCAGATCTCCACTTCGTCGGATATTCACTTCGTCAAACACACCCACCTCGTCACGATCTCCACCTCGGTGCCGATCTTCTTTTGAGGGGGGATGTGATAGGATATGGCCCATCAATAAAGCCCAAGCAGAAGCAGCTCGGCGGCCCAACACCTCAGCCCATTAAGAGCAGCTCGGCCGGCCCAATAGCTCGGCCCACTTGGTGTAAACCGCCATTGTGCTTTCTATAAATAGCTAGATTATAGCTAGATTAAAGGAGGGAGATATTCAGATTCATTCATTCACTTTCTGTAATCTACATTTCAGCTCTCAAATTATAATCAAAAAAGAGCTCTCCCGTGGACGTAGATCTCTTTAAAGATCGAACCACGTAAACCTCGTCTCGTTTACTTTCTAATCATCGTGCAAATCTCACTTCGAAAAACGGTGATCGATCAATCCCCAGGAGCGGACCCAGGATAAAATTACCCTGGGGGCTAATGTATACATAAAATTACCCGGATCATAAACAATATCATCTATATTAAATTCTTCATTGGATTGATTATCCACCGTTTGGTCCGTTTCAATAACAATAGGTGTACTAGTAGATTCTTCAATAGATGTACTAGGAGATTTTTCAATACGAATTCTCTTAGGTTTATAATATTTTTCCATCTCTACAAAATAAAAAAATGAACAAGTGATAAATAAATGAGTAGGTCTGCAAAAATCAATGTGGAAAAAACACAAATAAGGTCAACTTCACGCATGAAATGAACATTCTCCTTAAGTAGAGGAACAAGTGAATGATTAGAAGTAGATTGACATCACAAATTCACAATCTTCTAATTCCAAAAATTTAGCAACAGCTCACAGCTGAATAATGAAACAGGAGCTAATTGCAACAAAAATCGTAATGCATCAAGTGGAGAGGAGTATCTGAATCATAGTTTCAATTCACTTATTCTTGCGAGAAACTATTTCTCAACTAATTTCTCAATTCCTACAGGCTACAAACCCAGTTCATAATAAAACCCGAATAACTATAATCCTCGAAAAAATCACAGGGAATTTCAACATCGAAACCGCAGGTAAACAATCAGCTAAAAACCTAAATGATAAAAAAAAAGTTTATATTGCACGCACAATCCGAATGGCCCAAAATATGAAATTCAATCCTTAATCAAGAGACGGAGTTAAGAAGAATGCGTCACCTTAACCCCGATTGGCGAGTTGCGCAGATAGAGCTATTTGTGGAGATCTACGTTGGCGAAATTTGAAAAAATAAAAGTAAAGGAAATGTTGGGTAATTTCAAGTAAGTCGAATTGAGTCCAACGGTCAAATAATATGGGTAAGACACTAAAGGCAGCCCACTACAGTCTACGGCCCACAACTTGTTCCTTTTTATTTATTTGCAGCTCACTACGGTGGGAAGCCCACACTAGTCCCCACTAGTCCCCACGTAGTTCCGCCGCTGATCATCCCGTTGAGTTTATAAATTACTCAAGTACCAAACACTCGCACACAATACTCAAACTCACGTTGATCGTCGAGGAAATCATCTACACGCACATGGAATGCGCATAAGCACTCACCAATGATACTTCCTTTGCAGAGATGTCGCTCATACTCAATATGTTGGAAGGTATCTTGTCTTCACGTGTGTTGTCCGCCGCGGACGTCCAACAATGCATTATATAGTGTCACATAGAAACACTAACAAAATTACCTTGTATGGATATGAAGTCCTGATTCTCCTATCAATTGTATCTTGAATAAATTCTCTCTAAAGATCTTTTAACATAATAGAGAATACGGATGCAGAATTGTCCACGCTATTCTAAATAAAAATAATAATAATAAATATGGAAATTTTTATCCATGCAAAAATTCATTAGGCTGTCGAGTCAAAGACAGTTTGTAATACAGTAAACTCATATAGTCAGGGAAAATAGATGGTCTATCATAAGTATTATGATATCCATATGCACTCAAAGTTATGTATCTAAATATTATGATAAATTTTAAAATATAATTATTAAAATTGATTAAAAATTAAAATAAATTAATAATTTAAAATTAAAATAAAATTATTATTGAAATTGAAATCGACAATTCTATATATACATATATGTAGGAATGTGGAAAATTTTCAAATTAATTAGATTTAATTTAAATATTGTAGGAATGTGGAAATTTTTTTTAAATAATAAATTAATTTGTAGAGAAGATCACAACCATTCATCTATTATAATGAATGATTGAAATTTTTTTTCATTTATCACAAATTATCTTTTATATGATTCAAAACCTATATTCTTTTATATGATTCAAAACCTATATATAAATATATTAGGATTAAAATATTACTACTTCTAACAAATTGAAGCTAAAATCACTCCCAGAATTCTTACTTTACAACAAATTAAAGCTAAAATCACTCCCAAAATTCTTATTTTATTTTATTTTTTCTCTTGCACGAGCGATATATATAGATCTGAGTTTCCTACCATATCTAGTATTTATAATTCTGTAAGCAAAAATCCCTAGATAGACTCTCCATTCCCAATTTATCGCCCTAACCAAAACCAAACGCGCTCCTTCTCAAATCGAATCCGATGGCGTCCGTGGCGGAGAACTCCGGCAAGAAGATCATCCTCCGTAGCTCCGACGGCGAGGTGTTCGAGGTCGACGAGGCGGTCGCTGTTGAGTCTCAGACGATCAAGCACATGATCGAGGACGACTGCGTCGACAACGTCATCCCAATTCCCAACGTCACCGGAAAAATCCTCTCCAAGGTCATCGAGTACTGCAAAAGGCACGTCGACGCCGCCGCCGCCTCTGCTTCTGTCAAGGCCGAGGACAAGGTCGCCTCGGCGGATGACGAGCTCAAGAGTTTCGACGCTGACTTCGTCAAAGTCGATCAGGCCACGCTCTTCGACCTTATTCTGGTATATTTTAGGATTCGGCTTTTTCGTTGGTTATTTAGGTTATCTGCTAAGTTTTTGTGCTGTATTATATACTAGATTTAGCTGGTGCAATGTGGATTAGGGTTTCATATTTTTTAAATAGTGTATTTTCTTCTTGCGTTTGTTTACAGAACGGCTTCTATGCTTTCAACTTTGTATTGGTGGTTTTAAAATTTTCAAATTGTAGCCTTGTAGGTGTTCACTGGATTTTTTGTTTGTTATGACGGTATGTTTATATTTGAGGATATAGTCATATAGTTCTATTTTTTATTTTTTTGACTTCTGGTTTATTTCGATAAGATATTTTGGTGTTGTTTATTAGTGGAAATTGAAATTTAGCTGAAGTTCAGCTTATAAAACTTTTGCTAGGATTATGATGAGTAAGGCATAACTGTGAATGTGCTTTCATCGTGTAACAGTGTTTTTGTCTTTTGATATGCTCCCGGATATTTGTTTGTCCTTGTTTTGTTCTTTTTCTAGCTAATGCACTTCACTAATCACTATGATTACTAAGTGAATCTTCCGTGGCATCCGTGCTCTGTAACCCCTGAAGTTCTATGTGTTACATGCATGTTCTGGTGCTGCTTGCTATATATTTATGCACCTTATACTTTTCCTTCTCTGTTATAAGCTGAACTTGAAAAAATATAGAGATATTGGCTTAGATTGGACTATGGTAAAAGATACTGAGATATTAGCTCAGGGTCTTCCTTTTCTTTAAATGTGTACTTTCTATTTTATTCTCGTTACTGTATTTGTTTCCAATTTATTTTGACATTAGAAGCTGATGATTTCTTTTTGTACTTTCTTTTATTTTGCTGTGCCCTTGACTTGTTTAATGTGTAGTCCCATTTAGTTTTTTGATCATCTTATATGGTATTCAAGTAAAGGTTTCTAATATGATAGCTACTAAACTGAACACCTTTTCTTTTGGCCCTTGGATTTGCTGCACCCTATTCCGTTGGTGTTTATTTTGGCTTATGTGAGTTAGATAAAACTTGTAAAGCTGACTAATAAAATTTTCACTTTCAAAATGAGGAACAACTTGTGCTAGATAGTCATACTCCTCGGACATTTTAGATCCTTTTGAATTTTATTTTTCACCATCTCAACTTTTAGTACCTTGAATAACTGCATTCATACTTGATTTAGAATGATTGCTAATGTTCATTGTCAGCTTCTCCCATCTTTATCAAGTTTTAAGCTATTTTGTCTGATTGAAGAGAAACAGTCTGAAAGCTCTCTTTGCTATTAGTAACACTCGGTAGATGGTGATCATGATTAAATTAGACAGACGTATAAATGTTATATGACCATATATCTGCAACGGATCAGCTATCTACTACTGCTTTTACTTTTACTTTCTTTTTTTAACATTTACAGGCTGCTAACTACCTGAATATCAAGAGCCTTCTGGATCTGACTTGCCAGACCGTTGCTGACATGATCAAGGGGAAAACACCAGAGGAGATCAGGAAGACATTCAACATCAAGAATGACTTCACTCCAGAAGAGGAAGAAGAAGTCCGAAGAGAAAATCAGTGGGCTTTCGAATAGAACAATAAAGGCCTATCATGATGGGTGGTGAATGAAGTGCCTACTTGTTGCATATTGCTTTCTTTGTTTAGTTTGGTACCTTACGCATGCAATGCTCAATCTATATTCGTACTATCTCTATTATGTCATCTATGTAGTACGATCTTATGATTCTCATATTCAATTCCTGGTTGCAATTGTGCTTATTTTGTCATTAGCTAGGGTTCTCATTCCATTTGAAATTTTAACTGCAGAACTGAAAACTGAGCAACAAGGATAGATTTAGTTTTCCTTTCAGTAGTCCATTCGCTGTTAAAACTTTTCTTAATGAATTGTCAACCATTTGTACCTTTGGAAATACGGGATATTAGCAGGAAAAGTTCATTTAGGAATAAAAATTATGGAAATCCATTTTGATAGCATCATTCTACCGCTCGTGATGTAGATATATGTCACCATGATACATAATATCATATTAGTAGGTAGATGAGTTACTATAATTTTATATTAAATAGTGTTATATTACTCCATCCGTCCACGAAAAATTTGCATATTTGTTTACTTTATTCTGCCCACAAAAAACTTGCACACTTTTTTTTATAATAATTATACTTATATTGTTGGACCCACCACTACTTTTTTAATCACTTATATTACATATTTAATTATAAATAATGTAGGATTATCATTCCACTCATAACATATTTAATTTATTTATCAATCAACGACTAACTTTTATTTCACTCACATATACATATTTAATTAATAAATATTGTGAACCCCTTAATTCACTCACAACACATTCAAATCATTTGTTAAAACCCGTGTCGAAACAAAGTGTACAAATACTTCATAAACGAAGGGAGTATATGTTAATCAATACATTCCAATTAAAAAGTGAGAATTAATAGTTTTTTATTAAAAAATTAATATTTATTTTCGGATACGATCTTTTTTGTCCATTTTGATACACAAGTAGCAACGTACTGAAAAGAAAAAGGGAAAAAAAAAATAAAAACACAGTGACCCTTTTCTTTGTTTTTGTCTATTGATAAATGTGTGTAGTAATTTAAATCATGAATTCAAGTTATCAAAAACTCCTATTTTTTAGATTGTGTTTATCCCCTTTTGTGGTTTTTAAACTCCAAAATAATTAATTTCCTTTTGTGGCTTTTAAGCTCGCAAAATAATTAATTTGCTTTTACTTTTTGTTATGTTAGCATGATTGAACTGATAAGTTATTTAAAAGAATATTTCCACTAAAAGTATAGGAGATAAACAAAGTTAGGTAATGCCTTCAAACTTAAAGGCATTTTGATCATTCACCAACAAGATTTTCAATCGCAAGGAACATAATCTTAGGTAGCTATTCAACACAATAGGATCCCATCAAGATAAGAGTGCATGCAGAGTGTATGTATATCTGTAAATGAGCATATATACGAAGTGATGTTATATACTCTCCCTACAGAAACAGAAAATGGTCTTGCTTACATGTTTTTCATCCTGCCTACACCCATCTGCTTTAACGTGCATATCAAACGATTATATTTGTGTTCCTCTACTCAAATGTCACTATCTACACTTTATTTCCCTCTTCTCTAGGAAGATAGATATTATAAATAAACAAACCAGCAAGGGAAAACTTTGTTTCTTTCCACTGCATCCACTTCCTCTCAAATGCTCAAAAAACAAAACACAGAAACAATATAGAGTTGGTTATGCTAAAACTACACGAAGAAAGCTTCTGATCCTAATTGTCATGCCATAATAGGTTCCACATCATACGAAACTTCCTTCTTTTGTCAAAAACAATCATTCATAAAAATCACAACAGAATGTGAGGTCTTCCTTAAACATCAATAGAATGAAACCAAATCCCATCATGCTGGAAACCTCAAGATAAGCAAAACACATCATACCCATTTATTCATCATTATCTAGTAGGCCAAAGCGGAAACAAATGACTAAAAAGCATGAGATATTCTCCTGTTGGAACTCAACAAGGCATCATAAGATAAATGTTTCAAATGGAAGTTCATGAACGACTTACGTAAGAACAAAGTTAGCATCATAAAAGTTTCAAGATGATACTAAACAAGGGATCATGTGTCGAATACCATGAATTGAAAAGGCTGATCAGCTACTCATTCAACGCCTTTTTAATGGCATCCTCTTCTTCTTTCATCTTCCTATCCCACCTTCTCTTTTTATAATCATCCAACATCTTGGGCATCTCTTCCATTAGTCTAGCAGTGTTTGCTCGTTTTTCAGCGGCCAACCTATCGACCTTATGCCCTTTCCTCTTGGTCTTCATCTCCTTCCTTTCCGGATCGAATTCCCAATCACCCCCAGCAAGAAGGACCTCTTTTCGGATCCTAGCTCGTCGGCGTGCACTGATAGCTAGAGGCTTCCAAGCCCCAAGCTCCCAGTAACCCCACACGCCTTTCGAAAGCTCGTCTCTATATTTTGTCAACTTCTCTCGCCACGGGTACTGGTACTCTCCAACTGCTTTTGCAACAGATTTTACAGCTTTCCCAGCCATTCCTGAAACCATAGTCACAATTCAGTGAAAATCAATTCAAAATGTGCATTCGTGTATACCTTGTGGCATGGCAGACATTTTGACAAACACCTTAGCTACATATCTTAAAATCAGATATTCCACTTTCTAATACAAAATTTTACAGCATGATGACATAAATATATATATACATAAGATTAAAATCTAAATCAGTTCACCTTTCAGCCAACAAAGAGTACAAGTAACATTAATACCTAAAAAAGGTAAAACTAAAAACTTTTTTTGAGAAGTAAAAACTCCAAATTCAAATCAATGCAAGGCCAGATCACCCATAAAGCAATTCACATGGTCGCCTCAGATCATACGAAAATTGAGGGCCCAAATATGTTTCCAAATTATCAATTTATATTAATAAATAACTATATTATTTTTACCTATTCCGTTTGGGTCTTGGAGTGTAGGGAGCACGGGGAGGTGGTGGATGCGACGAACAATGGCGGATGAGACAGAGAGCACGGGGACGCCGTCGAGGAGCAAGAAAGAGAGAAAGAAGAGATGGGTAGGGAAATGGAAGGGGAAGGAAGGGGGCGGGGTGTAATTGGTAGACAATAAGTTGTTTTTTATTTTTATTATTTAATATTAATAAAAAAGTTATTTAATAAATATGTTAAAAATAAAAAGTAATTAGTTTTTATTATATATGTTTATTATCAATAAATGAAATATTGAAAAAATATCTATCATTATCTCTTCATTTTTATTAGTTATTTTATTAAAATTTTAAAAATATATATATAATAATAATATTATTAAAAATAGTAAATATAAAAAAATTATAGAAATTAAAAGAAAATTTTAGAATATAAGTAAAATGATATTTTATAAAAAAAAAATAGAAAATTGATGATCGAATGATCAATCAACTATGCATTAATATAAATAAGTTTGATATCATATACAATAAATATTGAAAATGTTATTTTTATAATTTTACTTTTTGAATAGGCTCCATATGTTAAAATATAAATAACATTATGTAAATATTATCTTATTTCTCAAATTACAATAATTTGGCAGAATTTAATTTAACTTAAATTAATTAGTTAATATTGAAACTTATACAATTAAGATTTATTATATACTAATGTGTTACGATTTAACTAACGCAATACGAAGAACAATAAGAAAGAACACACGAAATTTGGTAACCCAATTCGCCACAAAGGACTACGTCTGGGGGCGCTACCAAGCCAGGATGTTACTATTACTTCTGATGATGATTACAAGGGGAGAGCTTATATTATTAGAGAGTAAAACCTAACCCCAATACTAATAGGACGCGTGGCCCAAGCAGTACAGAACTCGCGGCCCATATACAGTCTCTAACACCTTACAATCTCCCACCTTAAGACTGATTTCTTCAAATCTCCCTTCTTAGCATGGTAGCGCCGGCCTTCATTTTCAAGTACCAAGGCCAATTGAAGCTATGCAAAACTTCAATTTCTCTAAGGTTACCACCTTAGTCAACATGTCTGCTGGATTCTCAATCCCACGAATCTTCACAAGCTGCAATGTCTCTATCTCCAGAAGATAACGGATGTAGTGATACTTCAACCGAATGTGTTTGGTTCTCTTGTGAAATGCTGAGTTGTTTGCCAAGAAGATAGCACTTTGACTGTCACTGTAAAGTATGATATTCTTGTACTCCTTTCCAAGTTCCCCAAGTAAATTCTGAAGCCACACCATCTCCTTGCTTGCCTCGGTTATAGCCACATATTCAGCTTCAGTGGTAGATAATGCAACAATCTTCTGCAGCTGCGAAAGCCAGGAGACTGATGTTCCACCAAATGTAAAAACATAGCCGGTGGTGCTCCTCGATCCATCCGAGTCATTTGATGCCAAATCTGCATCAACATGTCCTAGCAGCTCCACATTCTTTCCATCAAAACATAGGGCATTAGAAACAGTACCTTTCAAATACCTCAAGATCCACTTTACAGCTTCCCAATGTTGTTTCCCCGGATCTCCCATGAATCTGCTTACTACTCCCACCGCATGTGCAATGTCTGGCCTCGTGCACACCATAGCGTACATGATGCTGCCAATTGCCGAGGCGTATGGGATATTATGCATTTGAGCACGCTCCTCCTTTTTCTTCGGCGAATCTTCCTTGCAAAGCTTGAAGTGACTACCCAATGGTACACTTGCTGCCTTTGCATCTTGCATTCTGAATCTTTCCAAGACCTTCTGAATGTATTCTGCTTGTGAAAGAAACAGTTTGCCCACTGCCTCATCTCTCTCGATTCGCATGCCCAAAATCTGTTTTGCCTCTCCAAGATCTTTCATGGAAAAACGTTCTGACAACTGATTCTTTAGCTTCTCAATCTCCTTTGAACTAGCTCCTGCATTCAACATGTCATCAACATATAACAGCAAGATAAGATAACAGTTGTCAGTCTTCTTGTAGTAGCAGCAATTGTCGGTGTGGCATCTCAAGAAATTTATTTCCCGCATGAAACCATCAAATTTCTTGTATCACTGCTTCGGTGCTTCCTTCAACCCGTACAAGCTTTTCTCTAACTTACACACAAGATCTTCCCTGCCTTCTGCCACGTAGCCCTCTGGTTGCACCATGTATATCTCATTATTCAAGTCACCATGAAGGAATGCGGTCTTTACATCCATCTGATGTAAGAGCAAATTCTCTGCAGCAACTAAACTCAACACTATCCGAATAGTAGTTAGTTTAACAACTGGAGAAAATATATCGGTGTAATCAATACCATAGCGCTGCTCGAATCCCTTCACAACCAGTCTGGCTTTGTAGCGTTTGCTACCATCTGCCTCATTCTTGATACGGTAGACCCACTTGCAGTGTAAAGCTTTCTTTCCTCTCAGTAGTTGAACTAACTTCCAAGTATCATTGGATGTGAGAGATGCCATCTCATCATCCATTGCAAGTTTCCACTTGCCCTTATCATCAACCTGAACTGCCTCTGCATAGCACTTAGGTTCTCCACCGTCAGTAAGCAACAAATATAAATTAGAAGGTGAATACCTATTTGGTGCTCGTCGGTTTCTAGTAGGCCTCTGCCATGGTGGTGTTGATGGATCTTCATCACTGGTCACCCCTTCATTCTGATCCTTTTTGCTCCCACCCGAATTAGAGATATCTAACTCAATGATCTTCGGACTGTCACGCTCAGAATCAGCACTCAATCTGTCCTTGTACATAACCTGTTCATTGAAAATTACATCTCGACTACGAATAATCTTCCTATTCTGCTCATCCCAGAATCTATATCCGAAGTCATCACCACCATATCCAACGAACGTACATTTAACAGATTTAGCGTCTAGCTTGCTTCGGTCAACAGAACTGATATGAACATAAGCAACACAACCAAATATGCGAAGATAGGACAGATTAACCTCTTTACCCGTCCACCTTTCTTCAGGTATGCCATTCTCCAACGTGATCGTTGGGCTTCTGTTGATGAGAAAAGCCGCGGTGTTCACTGCATCCGCCCAAAACATCTTTGGTAAGCCACTCTTCAACCTCATGCATCTGGCACGCTCATTTAGTGTTCTGTTCATGCGTTCAGCAACTCCATTATGTTGCGGAGTCCCTTTTGTTGTCTTCTCCATGCGAACCCCATTCTCAGCACAAAACTTCTTGAACTCATGTAGTTCATACTCACCTCCATTGTCAGACCGAAGGCACTTCAACTTCAGACATGTCTCCGTTTCAACAAGGGCTTTCCATCTCCTGAAAGCATCAAAGGCATCGGATTTATTTTTGAGAAAATAAACTCACACCTTTCTCGTGGTATCATCAATAAAGGTCATGTAGTATGCGGATCCTCCTAAGGATGTAACTTCTGCAGGCCCCCAAAGGTCGGTGTGAACCAATTCCAACTTCTGTAGTTTTATGGCTCGTCTACCCTTCGAGAAACTGGCAAGCTTCTGTTTCCCGAATATGCAGTCATCGCATAAGCCAACTTCAACAGTCTTCAGGCCGGGTAATTTTCCCTTTGAGCACAGCTCATTCATTCCCTTTTCGCTCATGTGACCGAGACGACAGTGCCACAAATCTACATCGTTTGTTGCAGCAGCAGCAACATCAATGCATTCCTTCGAGTTCGTTGTCATGTACAACGTACCCTCCTTCTTCCCTTTAGCAACCAGCAAGGCTCCTTTGGTTATCTTCCAATTTCTGCTGTCAAATGTAACTGCGTAACCTTCTTCATCCAACTGTCCAATTGAAAGTAGATTTCTCCTCAAACCAGGTATGTGTCGGACACCATTCAGTTTCAGCGTGTATCCGTTTGGAGTTTTCACCTGGACTGTTCCCTTTCCGACAATTTTAAGAGGCTCGTCATCAGCAAGATACACCTCTCCAAAATTGCCGGGAGTATACTGTTCCATTATTTCAGCATTGCCACATGAATGGAACGAAGCCCCAGAATCCAGAACCCACGACTCCAAAGGACTGCTCACGCTCAGGATCAAGAGATCATCGCCAAATGATTCAGTGGTTGCATTGGCGGATGTCTTGTCCTTCTGATCCTTGATCTGCTCTTTGCATTGGCTTTTGAAGTGTCCATACTCTTCGCAGTTCCAACACTTGATCGAGCTTCTGTCCTTCTTACCCTTACTGTTTGATTTTGATTTTGATTTCGATCTTGATCTATCTCGATTTGATTTTGACTTCGAGTTCGTTCTGCCCCGGTTTTCTGTACTCAACGCCGATCCAGAAGTCACGCATGATTCCTTCCTGCGAATCTCTTCGCTCACGACCAGATTTCTGACTTCATCGAATTTCAACTTCTCCTTCCCTGCTGAGGCGCTCACTGCAGTAACCGTTCCGTCCCAGCTTTCTGGTAAGGAAGATAGCAAAATTAGTGCTTGAATCTCGTCGTCGAAATCAATCTCAACCGCGCTCAATTGTGTCGTTATTAAATTGAACTCGTTAAGATGATCCGCAACTGTTGTGCTTTCTGACATCTTTAGGTTAAAAAGACGTCTCATTAGATGAACCTTGTTCGCAGCAGATGGTTTCTCGTACATCTCCGTTAATATCTGCAACATCTCCTTCGTTGATTTAGCCTTGACGGTGTGGAGAGCGACGTTTCTGGACAGCAATAATCGAACCACGCTCATCACCTTCCTGTCTAGCAACTTCCAATCGTTGTCCTTCATGTCCTCCGGCTTGTCTTCCAGAGGTTGGTACAGATCTTTACCATACAGGTAATCTTCGATCTGCATCTTCCAAAATCCGAAATCCGTTCCATCGAACTGCACCAACGGTGTCTTCAAATCTGCCATCGTATTGGTCCCTTCGAACCTCCCTCTGATACCAATTGTTACGATTTAACTAACGCAATACGAAGAACAATAAGAAAGAACACACGAAATTTGGTAACCCAGTTCGCCACAAAGGACTACGTCTGGGGGCGCTACCAAGCCAGGATGTTACTATTACTTCTGATGATGATTACAAGGGGAGAGCTTATATTATTAGAGAGTAAAACCTAACCCCAATACTAATAGGACGCGCGGCCCAAGCAGTACAGAACTCGCGGCCCATATACAGTCTCTAACACCTTACATAATGTTTTCAAATGAATATATAATTGTATATACATAATACTTAAAGATATAATTAACCCCAACCTTAAAACTAACAAGAATCAGTAGCTTGCAAGTTCCCTTTTCAATTGTTAAGTACACAACATTATCTTTTGATTTGGTTCATGTTTCGGTTTACATACGAATCGTTTCTTTAGCTTCACCATCTATTATTCTATAAAATAGGTATATTTTTGTTTGGTTAAATATTTAAATATACGGTTATTATTATAAAAAATATAGATATAACTATATTTATGTATAGTTTTTTTATTTATTTATAATGTTATAATTTAAAAAAATAAAAATAGAAAGTGAAAATATAATATAATAAATATAATAAAAATATATACTTTCATTAATTATATATAATTTCGTAAAATATATAAATTAATAAAATAATAAATAGAATTTTATAAATTGAATTAAAGAAAATTATTATTAGTCATATAAAAAAAGTAAAAAGATAATAAAGGAAATAAAATAAAATATAAAATGTGTTAAAATAAATATAATGTAAAGCAATTGTTATCAATTTAAGATAAGTGTGTAATTTCTAATATTGTAAGATAGCAATAAATGTTACTCTTTCTATCTACAAAAATAATTTATTTTTTTTTACTCTTTCTTTCTACAAAAATATATTTTTTTTATTTTATCATTTATGGACGTATATGAAAATAGTTTGAATTTACTATACTCAATAGTTTGATTAGCTTTAATACCTCCAATTGGAATCCGGGTCAAAGTTCGTTAACGCATTCAAGTTTGACTCATAAAAAGATCATAAATTTATTAGTATTTAAAATTAGTTTATTATTCAAAGTTGATTTATTTTTTAAGTTTGTATACAGACTTGTTTAACAAGTATACGAAACTCGCTTTGTTAATATTAAATTTGAAGATATTTGCAAATCTTTCAAACCGAATATCATTAGACTCGAATACAGCTTGAAAAAGAATTCAAGCACGATTCGAGAGTTTAGTTCGATGCACGACTTTAGTTCACTTACACCCACACGCATAATGTTGTATCATAAAAGATAAATTTAGAGCTGTAATTAATATGTAATAACAAAAGGGGATAATTCTTTTTCACTATAAAGTGAGTAATTCAAAAAATTGGAGTTGGTATATAAATTTGGGTAATGAGTATGTAGATGGTCACCTCAAAAGTGTTCGTCTTCATCGAACTATACAGTGTGACCATTGGAATCAAGCAACTTCTCTTCCTCATTAGGTATCATATCCATCATGGATACCTGACTGTTTGATCTTGAGTTGGTTTTATTCCACTCGTTCTCTACGCGAAAGAACACCCACTGGAAACGTCGCAGCATCTCCAGCGCGGATATTGCAAAGACAGTGAGGTAGTTATGGCGAAGATGGGCTGATAGCTTGTACGTCCACGTGCAACGCAGGATAAGATTGCTTCCGATGACCCACACGTACACCTGCAACACGAGGTTTGTGAGAATCAATAGTTTGTCAAGAAACAGCTGACTCTATGCAGAACACTAGCTAAGTGCGTACCCACTTCCTCCCGTGTAGCATGTGGGATACGATATGTGGTTTCGTGAACTTGAAAATCCGCGTGAAGCAACTGCTCGCAGATGATGAAGGAACAGGGTAAGTAGTATCAACTAAGATGAAAATCTTGAAATAGTTGAAAATGGAAATGGAATTTCTTTTCTATACATACCTCAAGTCCCAATCCCTTGTTATATCCCAGTAGAAGGAGTATAAAGAGTTCAATACACTAGATAATAGCCATAGAGGGCGATAGACATTAATCCATTTTTCAGGGAGAACGTGATACTTGAGGGCTGAGAGAAAGATGACTGGTACTGCAGTTGAATACTTTAAGGCTGAAATGGGAGGAAGATCAGAGTATTAATGACACCACATAATTGAACAATTTCAGCATTACACGGCCAGACCATGTTTATATATGGCATGTGCTACCGAAAGCAGTGTTTATATGCTTTTCACTATACGGGCGCGACCACGAAGACCAACAGTTGCACATAATTTGAAGCAGAAACTTTGCAGATTCACAACATCACCGAAAAATGCATATTACTACATCTTGTAAGGTACCCTAATTAAGGTGATTGGTATTGATGGAATTAGGAATGAAATGGATTAATTCAGGAATGTGATGATGGTATGAATGGAATGGCATTTCCAATGGTTGACGTGTCTATGGAATTAAAAGTGGAATATGACACAGATATGTGTGACTGGATGGATTCAATCCTGAATACCATCCTAGAGGTATTAATCCGATTCTACTCACTTGAACATATCTAAGATAACACGTTGTAAGAGGGGAAGAACGCAGAAGGGAGGAAAAACAAAAACATTCGATGAAGTAAAACACTTACTACCATAACATCAACACGTGTACAAGCAAATGCCACGAAAAGCTAACCATTTAGAAGAGAGGTCTTTTCTCTGGTGTCCTTGTACACACGAAGACATTGGAAGAAACGGAAGATATAAGGCAAAACAAGAACTATTGGTATCGCAACAGCGTGACTACCACAAACCGAGTCAGCCTCAAACCATGCAATGGTAGCAACCTGCACATAGCTTAGCATTAGATATTAAGAACAGCATCTAAGAAAGTTCTGGGAGGATTTCACCAAAAATTCTCTCTCCAAAATTATGAAAGTAAAATTCAAATAAAACATAAATTTATTTCGGGTAGCATCAAGTGTATAATTTTGCCTGCAATATAGTGTGACTTGTTTAAGCCACAACCAAGTAGAAATTAAAGACATCATATGAACTCATATATACAGGAAACTTAGGCAATTATGAAAATATCAACCTGGCGATGGACCATTCTACAAACTGAGCGCTCCAGATCAGAGAAAACCTGCATGCGTAAACAAAGGTTAAGAAACAAATACGCTTGGTAATAATGATAACAACCAGTCAAATGGGGGAAAGAATGAGCTGAAATGGACATTGTCATTCTCCAAGAAGCTTACCTAAGATAGTGAAATAATTTTTTTGCCCCCAAAAGAAGGATATCAACTTCAAGAAGAACAATTATTAAGTCAACACACAGATCTTTAAACTGATGGTCACTCCAGATTATTGCAAAATGCTTGGGCTAAAGCTTGGAAGGACAAATTTAGCATAAAACAATTTTACTCGACCAGGAATATTCAGTTTGATATGCGTTCAAGTTTCATCAATCAATTATCTAACTTCAGAATTTCTCTTGAGAATGGATTAAAGAGACAGTTACAAGTTCCAGTATTTCATCAAGATTATCAACCTAGAGATGTACACCACCTCCCGCTTCTCATGTCTATACAACCATGATTAGCATCATATAGTTTTCTCATAGTCACCTACTTTAGGAAAAGGACAAGGTAAAAAGATGATGACTAAGCTTGCATGTTAAAACTAAATAAGAATTACTCCAGGAGAAATATAGGACTGCAGAAGAATTTTTAAAGATGAATCCATATCAAGCTGCAGATATTGTGGCTTCACAATTAAAAACAATCCAGTGCGTACCTTTGACATAGAGGTAAATATATCAGCCAAAAAGAAATCAGCAAATGATATTGCCTGTATAAGAAAGTAAAGTCTTATCAGAAAAAAAATACAGTCAGCTGCTCATAGTTAAACTTTATATATCTGTTTTACTATGTAATGTTCCCTGAGAAGTTAGTTTAGGGTTGGGAATTTCACATCTGCAAAGGAAGCAGAAATGGCATGTGAATAGCATTTTACTTGGAAGCTTAGATGTGTTGGAGATGAGAGTTTAAAATGAAAAACATCAACTGCGGATTTTTGAAATGAAGCTCTCAAGTCTAACACCAAGCTTTTAAGCAGAGCATAGAAAGATGGCAGCATGACTAATCAGAAATTCTGGTTTTAAATGAGAACAAAATTTGCTATGAATGTTAGACGTTAGGACACAGGAAGGTGAGGTCTAAACTCCAGTACCAATAAACATGCACCTTCAAATCTTAAATGTTAAGCCTTCACACACTTGGCCCCTCCACTCTTAAGGTATGTAACAAGTAATCTGTTGATTTCATATATTAAGAAGGCAGATATCAAAGGATTTTTCTTTTCTTTGTGGGTTGTTAGTATGATTATGTACCCTTATGTTACAACAGCAGTAAAACTTGCCTGTAGTGGCAACACTATTCGCCAAACTGTCCTCAGGAAAAAGAAACGAGATGAAAGATAGAAGATATCAAATGGAAATATCAGGGTCATCAAGACAGCAGCATACAAGAGTACCTGCAGTTACCATGTGTTAATATAGCCCCCAGCACTTAGAACAGGGGTGAGGGGGGGGGGGGGGGGGGGGGTATATATATGTCTTATAATTGGGCATGCTGGTTGAAAACAAAGATCTTACACATGCAAAGATCATCTAGATTCTAGAATGATAGAATAATTTCCCTCACATATACAAGGATATAAATGCACAGATCTTGTCAGATAATTAACTAACCCCTGCAATATTCACGTACCAACATTGGAAGGCATTATCATGACTTTGTTAGAACACCTACTTTGTATGTTAAAAGTTGCACTTGAGATCAAGTTATGAGGACTCCAGAATCAAGTCAGTGTTACACTGTGTATGAAGTTCTGAATTGAGTTCAAGTCAAGCACACTTGATCATGGAACCATCATAACATGATTATCAACTAGTCTTGAATTAATCATCTAGTCATCATGGCTTGATATCATGCCATGATAAATGCTAAAAATTAGATGATTGAGCCAATTAATCAATTTACCCTCCTAAAAGGACGAAAACCTACGTTTCCAAGAAGGTAAATTTACCCGTGTCCGCTTATTAAATATATGAAGGCCAGGCCAAAATTCAGCTTGCACGATTCTATTAAGTAATAATACAAAACTGAATGTGATAAAGCACCAACATAATTTATAGGAGAGAGCTCACTATAGTTCATCTTGCATACTTAAGAAATCATTTCAGGAAAACTGAATGTGATAAAGCATCAACATAATTTATAGGAGAAGAAGCATCTATTACACTGGTTGAGATGCTGCCAGCGTAACTTCTCCGTGAGAATACAGATAAAGGTATGCTGTCATGCTAGTTGGGACAATGATAGTCATCCATGTAGCACACTGAAACGCGAAATGTATTGTCAGCAAATGTGCAATATAAATTATATAATCAATCATCAGGTGCTGAGAATAGAGACAAGAACAAATCAATTTGCAACTAGAAATAGGGATATATTCTTAAGGAGGTAAATCAGATGGAAAATAAAACAAATGACAAGCAAGAGTAGAAATGGGAATTTTTGCCGCCCTAATGAGTTTCCACAAATAGCAAGTTCTTTTATTTCTACGGCAGAATAAGTATCACTACGTGAGCTGCTTATATAGGCCGCTGCACGCAATTCTCAAGTTAATATAATATGATATTCCATATAATATAATATAATAGATAAAACATTAAGTAAAAAGATGGAAAGTATGCAGCTTCAGATGCCCTAATAGATTAAAAGACTAAGTCACATTTAAATAACCAAAGAAGAAGATTCTGGTGGCAAACGAAGCCAGCATGGACAGTCATGTATGATGCAATAAAATTCAAGTTATCAAAACAGCAATACAAGTGTACAATTCCATCATAATAAGGTAGAACATCAATTTTTAAGCAGTAAATGAAATTGCAGTTCAACAAACCATGATAAGTGGATACAAACAGTATTATTTAACTCAATGATTATATATACCTTCCATATCTCTCTATGAGTTAGATGGCTCTGATCTAGGTCAAACATTTTCACGTATCCAATATTAGACTGTGCAAAAACCCATAAATTGATTCCCCAAAGCCAAACCATCATAGTCTGCAGCACAACCAAACAGCTTTTTAGATACGCTTAAATTTGATAATACTTATATTAATCCATTACTAAATCTATGTAATATGAAGAACTAAGCACTATATATCACTGACCACAAGTAGGAGGGGATTATAATACAAGAAAGCCTCGTATAAAAATAAATCTCGAAGGTCTGCACTCATTCTCATTACTGAATCCCATCCGATCTGCAAACAGTAGAGACATACACTATTCATCATCAGACCACAATCAAGCCTAGATCAAGATACTTTTACACTCAAACCTGTATGTAGGTTTGGACTAAAGGATGATATGGAACTAACCTTGCAACAACAGAATCCCCAGACGAAAAATAGTATAACCTATACACAAAGTTATACTTAGATTAGAGACAACAAGCTAATTGAGCATAACCCAAAACATACCAAAAAATAACCCACTGTTATGCAGAACATTAACAATGTAGCAGTATAGGAAACCTGTCAATGCACATTTAAATATACAAGAGGAAATATTGTGTATGAGACTATGAGGAATATATTGTCTAATCTAGATAGCAGATGGTAAACAGATTGAGTTCCTGAATCCTGAGTTGTTAGGGAACTCCAAAATATCAAAATATATACACACAATACGAAATATCAATATTTCATACAGTAGTTATAAAAGAAGCTGGGAAATGAACTTAGAGAATAAAATTATTAAAAAACTTACACGGTACTTCTATAGAAAGTGAAAAAATCTCATTACACGGTAATTCTATAGAAAGTGAACATAAAAAATCTCATCATATTCAAAATGTGGAAATACAATAGTAAATGTAAACAGAAACTAAACTAAAATCAAATGTATTATTGTAATAACCCTTTCCAAAACGAAATAGAAGAAGCAACAATTGCTAATCTGGGATCAACTAGAATCAATACCTTAAATCTCCACAGCAGAAGAGGGGAAGGCACAATGGCCGCACTGCTTAATGGTGTTGACCCACCCTTCATTTCATTTGAGTCAGTCGGAAGTAAAAAATCTTCCTCAGAGCTATTCCCCAGCTCACTCGAACCTACAAGAACATCAATATTATCATAAACATGCTAAAATCCTTTGCGGGACAAGAAAATGGATAGCCATACAGACATGAAGAGTTGCTGAAAGACAAGTATTTCTCTTACCAATATCAAACACAACAGGCCGGCTACCAGATTTGCGCAGATGAGGACTATTCTTAGGGATAGACTCAAGACCTCCAAACATAGATGGAGGTGGTAAAAGGTGCAATCTTTAAATACTTTAAGTATGCCCCCGTACAATAACAGCTGCAGAAAACCAAAAACTGTACCAATAAACTTCAGCTACATTAAGCATACAGTATTCTAGCAGATCATAACTGGGCATCTTGCCAAAATTACTACCAGGGAATTCTAATCTGGGCTCAAATTGGTACAGCATTCAATCAATGTACAACGGGAAAGCAAATCGCGGTGTGCAGAATCAGATTGTACCTTGTAATCTTACGAATTCCGCCGGAAATAGACAAAAACTGTTGAAGAATGCGAGATCCAGTCCAATTCCTTGCTGATTTGTATGAAAAATCGTTGTTTGGGGTTGAAGGAAAGTGAATTTGATGGGGTACTTTTGAAGTGAAATCCGGTTGAATGGAAATTTCGTTAATAAAATATAAGGAGATAAGTATTCTTGCGCATAACAGTTTCCTTGAGTGATTATATTTCCTAAATAATTTTTGTTTTTTAATTTTAAGTTAATTGCTCGTCTTTTTTATATTCCAAAATATTATCCCCACTTTTAAAGAAAATATATCTGGATTTCCATTTTGACGTATATGTTGGATATGTGAAAATAATTTTATGGCAAATATCAGACGATAACAATTCAAATTTGTACATAGTGCCTATAATCTCATGAAATCTGAAAGTACATTTTATTGACACAAAAATATTAAATGTCAATTCTCTGTATTTGAATTCTGTTTGAAAAGCTCTCAAACACATGTGAATTCAAATATGGATAAACATTTTAACGAGAGCGAAGTGTGCACTTGTTACACAACAATTCCTTAGGAGAAGGATAAAACAATGGACACAACGTGAAGGAGAAATAGAGGTTTGAATTCTAGATAGATCTTGTGTTGCTAATACTCGTTCAGTCTCATTATTCATGACACCACCAGTCTCATTATTCATGGCGCCGTTAAATCAAAACTGTAAATAATTTATTAATTTTTTGGTCATGGGACAAAATAAATATTCTACGAAAGATGCTTACTTATAAATCTACTTATAAATCTGATCAAATTAGAGGGTCAACAAGTACTTGGTAGGAGTAACAAATGTCGAGGATAATAAACCATTACAGCCTTAACATCAAATCAATGATTATCGATGTAATGAAATTACGTACACTACAAGTATTTCAATGGTTAGTAACGGTAATCATAACTAGAAGATACGTACTAAATAACAAAATTGGAGAATAATAAAGTGACTTAGAAAATTAAGAAGATTGCAATAGAAAGTAATGAAGGAAAAAAAATTGAAATCTATAACATTAAAAGTTCAAATGACTATCAAATACTACTAAATTACATATAATTCATTAAATAATTGAAGGATAATAAATAATTTGGTGATACGTGTGTGTGTGTACACACACACACACAGATATATATATCAGTACATCAATTGTGCAATTACCTCAAGAATTGGGAGAACATTTGGAGCACAACATCCATTCAAGGTATATCAGTGATTCTTGCCTTGCATATCTTCTTGTATGAGATGCATGCAGCAGCCAAAGAATTCTTGCCAAAATATATCCTCATCAGATATTAAAAAACTCTTTGGCTAATCAGTCTATCCCATCCATAACTTCAAAACTCTGTCCTTGCCACCAGATGCTACTTTCTCGCCATCTGGACTCCAATCAACCGCAAACACCTGCGATCAACTACTGTTACTGCCTCTCGTCTAATACATCGCACACGAAAAAGGTTCCTAAAAGATCCCCTAGAGAAGTACAATTTTTAGGGTGGCAGGACAAGAGAGCTTACTTCATCTGCATGCCCTGGAAGATCTTGTTTCAGCTTTTGCGTTCGAATATCCCAGACCTGTTTAACAGCTTCCGCATCAGATAGGGGACTTGATTTATTACAAGAAATTTCATTACTTGTATTGAATAGAATCTCCATAAATACAAAAACCTACTTCAAAAAATAGCTGCTGTTGGCTTTGTTAGGTTCAAAAGGGAGCCAAATCAAAGTCACATGTGACATGCCAACCCTTTCCATAAAACTTCTATCCTAAATGAATTGCTTTTAGTGCACTTAGCATACCCGTATCTCCCGGTAAATCACATTTTCAGTAGGTAAGTATGAGCCTTTATCCAATGATTAACAAAGATAGACTGAATATATATTATCTTGTAGCCCATCATGGGGAAATTCTCATACAAACCTGAGATTATTTCAGAGCAGATTCAGTTATCAAAAGGAACATATACCTTAAGAGTTGAGTCTTTGCTTCCACTCAAAAGTAATCTGCTGTCGGCTGACCAGCTGTAGGAAGACGTGCAGATTAGATCTAAATACTACATACTAGATGTATGGTAGTGTAAGAAAGTAATGCCAACCTTATTTGATAGACAGGCCCAACATGACCACGGAAGGCAGCCACAAAACTTCCAGTGACCCCATTCCATAATTTGACCGATTTATCAAATGAGGCACTCGCAACCCATTGCCCATCAGGAGAAAAGTAAACATGATTCACAAGCTACATGAGATAAACAAAATACTAAATCACCATGAAGGAATGTTCTGGTTTAAATTGATAATAGACTCACATGTAAAAATAAAATGAGAATATAAAGATCAGGTCATCAGAGAGAAGGCAAATAGTCACACAGAGAAAGAGGAGGCAGGACAAGAGACGTAGATAAGATATGCACAATCATTCTTTCTGCAAACTAAACCAACTTTAGTGAACCAGATTTGTAAATTTAGCACCAGTTTGTATCCGCCACAAATTAGAATGAAGAAAAGGTATTTCTGTAACAAACTGGAGTTCCTCTTAAATCTTGCAGAGATAAAAATAAGAAAATGGGATTCAGAAGGTTCTCTGTATCTTATGTAGCTTGTAAGTACTAGTAATCTAACAAGACTGAAGGGTCCGGGTATATATGTGTGTGTGTGTGTAGAAAATGACATATAGCATTGTGCGAAATGCATTATGGCATAAAGAGAGGCAGAGGTGGAAACGCCAGGCTAAGTATTTGTGGTGCGCCAGCAATGTTAGATTGAACATGTTAAACACAAGGAGTTGACAGAAAAGTAACACTACTCACAAGGAGATGGTCTAACATTGTAGGTTGGTTAAGCTCTAGTCACTAATTATAAGTAAAAACATGGAACAAATCCGATATTGTCATCTTATTCACAATCAGAGATTTTGTACTTGTTCACTTCCTGTTACTGTTCTTCATCTATCTAAACATAACCCCTCATTCTCTGCATCTCATGTCCATGATCATGACCGACTCTTTAGTAGACTTGGAAAAAAAGAATATCAACATATGTTTGGAAGACATAAAGCAATTAATTCCAAAGAGCTCATCTGCACAGAGTTTGGTTCTATCCGGACAGTCGGACACATAGCTGATATTGGCAAAGAATTACACCAAGTGGTATGGAAGCAAAATTGAATACCTGTTGATGGCCTGTCATACGATTTTTAGGGTGTTTGCTGTCAGCAGGTTCCCATAGAAACATGGTAAAGTCATCTGATCCTGATACCAACCTTTCAGGAGCATTGCCCCTCACCTTATTATACCTTTCTAAAGCAACCTGGTAAGACATGTAAGATGATTCTGGTTTCAAACACGGTATTTAAGGTGATGTAGACAATAGAATATGAAACATGTGCATACGATGAAAATTGAATTTGAAGTCTGAGAAATTATTTAGTTTGATATTTATTTTCATTTAACCTAATGAGAATTTAATCCCTGTTCTCTTGAAGGACATTTAACAGAGCCTAAAAGGTCAAAATCCCACATTAACCACCTCCTAATTCAACCTAGGTCTATTTCAACTAAAACCCCAAGAAATAAGACATGGTAGAAAAGAACATAATATAGCATCTGGAAACATTCCACAAATGTAAAGAAACTGAACAGTAGATCTAAGCTCCCCATCCATACCAAAGGCTAATCACCAATGAATCAACAAGCAGCAGTATTGACCAAAACAAGATGCATAATTTGCAATTAATAATGCTAGAGGCAAACGGAAACCATGTATCACTTGGAAAGAGACTTGCTAAAAGATCAATCAAGCACCTGCTTCATTTCCTCGGGAGATGAATACTGTTTACCAGTGTGGTCAAAGGCACCAGTTCGGAGAACATACTCAGTACTCAATGCCAAAGAATTCACCCAATGCCCATGGCCCTGAACAATGAGAAATATGTGAACCATGAGAAACGAAGTAAAAGAAAGTTTACGCTGCAATGAGTAATTAGTAACATATTCTCTTAAGCACTGTGTCTTAAGTTGAGCACACAATATAATAGACCATTTAACAGGGAAAACCTCCTAAAATAGACACTAGAAGAAGACAGTTTTAGCACCTTCTTATTAGTACAATGTTTTGATGCTGAATAGAATCAGATTAAAGAGTTAAAGCAGACAGAAGCATATTATTTTATTCACCACAAGAGATATAGACATAATAACCTAATTCCCTAAGAACATAATCTTTCCTTCTTACATAGCTGAATAATAAAACAGATTAGATTCCTTGAACAGCAAAATAAAATTATGCATCTGTATTACTATTACAAATACAATAAGTAGCCAAAAGCTGCAGATGCATATGTATTACTAATTGAGAAAGGGTGAAGAAAAGCGCTGCTTTGCAGATGCAAAAAAAATGAACTTATAAAAATAGTAAGGGTGGCAGATGAAAAGGCAATTGTAAATTGTTAAACTAGATAGGAGAATACCTTCAATTCTCGAATTAGCTTTCCTTGTGTAGTCTCCCATATTTTAATAGTACAATCCTGAGATCTGCAAATGTCTCAGAAATCAATCCTTATCATCTAGAATTTTACATCATCGAAACAAACAGTGCCTCTTACAAACCTACCCAAGTAATAGTAATTATCCAATCATATGATTTTACAAATTTCTATTTTGCAGGTATAGATTTTCATAGAAGTGAATAACATACCCAGTATATATTAATCCATCGCCTCCCCATTTCACACAGGTTATGGCCAGTGTATGTCCAGTAAGGCATATTATACATTTTTTCAAAGTAACATCCCATATCCTTGCATCACCATCTTTACTTGCACTGACAAAGCGGCGGCTTGGAGCACTAAGATGCACTGGCTCCCATGAAATTCCAGTTATCCATTTCTTGTGCCCCTGAGACATGAGAGGTGTCATTTTTTGATGATTAATGATATTTGAATCCAGAAAAGGATCTAGCAATATGTCTAGTCACTTCACACAGAAACGACGACGACGTTGTGGTAAAGATACCACAACACAAAGTGCAAAGTATGCTTTTATGTTTCTTAATTCTTACCACAATCTTTGGAGAAAAAATGTGAGCCTATGTCATCAAGAGATGCAATAAATAACTAAAATGATGTTAAAGCTGAAATCTAACATATATATCAGTGATGTAAGGAGATAACTAATTTAAGAGGGGAAGACACACTGTCAAGCCTACATACGTCATCTTCCCTCAAATGTATAATTCTCAGATACTTAAGATGTTAAATTTGTATTGACAATTTGACATGCTGTTTGCCACTAGGCACCTGCGTAAATATACTCAAACTTGCATACCTGAGTTGCTAAGTTTGACACAAACTCTGGTATGTTGTCATAATGAGAATTTGCAAAGAATAAACAGGCAACAATAAACCGAAACTAAGACAGAAGGAATTAACAATAAATGAACTTAGTCAAGACAACTTACCATAAGAGGATTGCCCAATGACTTGCCAGTTAGAGGGTCCCAGCATATCAGTTCTCCAGACTTGCTTCCACTAACAAGATATCTACCATCTGCCGACCAAGCAATACAAAGAACCCAGTTCTTGTGTCCTGAACGGGGGTCAAAGAGAGTAAGTGGTCATAATAACTACTAATCATAGCACAAGTTCAGAGTGCAAAAGAAAAGGGCTTGTGGTGGCGTCATGGTGAACACATAATAACTAAAGAAAATAAATTTGACATCAGAAGCACAAACAACTGAATGGTTTAGTGTATATTTTTGTTCTAAACTTTATGTAAATCAGTAAATGTAGGTCCCTTGCAGATCTAGGTCTTTTCTCCATTACATGTCTCTTTCAAATTTCAATCAAATTCTATGCATTTGAATTCCATAAATTCAAATGAAAGGAGTTACATGATAACAAGTGAATGAGCTAATTACATGATGCCATAGTTTAAAAGGATCACACACTTGAAAGTATTAATATTATATAATGGCATATGTAGGTAATAATAAATAACTATAGAGGCATTACTAACATCCGATTTTCTACAAATAGTTAGAATCTTTGTTATTCCCCACACTAATATAACTTTATCCCCATACAAGTTACAATAGACAAAACCAAAGTGCTATGGCTTTGTATATTCGATGATTTCAAGAACTATGACAATATTAGCAATAAAAGCGACCCAAATATTTCCTCAATCTCATAACAGAGGTTAAGGATCAAATATGTATAAGTTCAATCAACGATAAAAAAACATGTTAATCAAGCATGCACAAGAAATATTCCAACCTTTACATGTGAACAGTGGTGTTTGTGTATTCAAATCCCACAAACGAACAGTAGTATCTCCCGATCCACTAGCCAACTGGCGCCCATCGGGACTAAAGGCAACAGAAAGCACAGCTTCAGTATGACCTACAACGAAAAAATTGAAACTAGTGATGACAAAAAACATTACCGATCAATTCAAACATCGGTTTAAAGATGTGTCCAAGAAAAACTTCATCCCAATCAGGAAGAAGAGAGAAACAAAAAAGCTACTACTCAGCTATATTCAGTTATAGGAGAGCGAAACAAACTCAACAGTCAGTCAACTGATCAACTTCAAAAAATAATGCATTCAAGAAGCACTATTTTATGTTCAAACAATTTCCTTACCAGCAATAGTGGAAGAACACCGAGTCACTGGACGTATTCTAAATACTGCCTGGGGCTGATAAACTATGGTTATGACCTTCTCCACGGAAACTACATCATTGTAAACTCAAAACCTCAGCAATTTGTTAAGCAAAATAGAAAGCATGATAAATAGAATCAGCAAGAAATTATTGCCTTTATTCTTCTGAAGGTATGATCCAAGCTGCGCCACAAGCTCATGGTCCAACACATAAAAAGCATAAGGCAATTTCTCATCCTGAGAGAAACCAGACATCCGCATTAAACTCGATTCTATCAACTACTTTGCGTTCACTTGTCTGCATAATATAATCATGTAGCAGAAGTATATACCAGTCATGCATGGCGTGACTACTTTTCATCACATTGAAAAAGAAAAGGTTGAGTTGACAGAAAAATAGTATAAAAGAAGCAAAATTCTACAGAAGCATAAGAACGCCAGCTTCTAAGATCTACTTCTTACTTACTAAGACAATCCCGTTCACCGTTTATAACAGTCTAAAGCAAATACGAAACTTGTTGTGAATAAATTCACATTGAGAATTAAAGGATGAGAGAATTTACGTTTTTGAGGAGTGTATTGACGAGCTGCTGGAGCTCCTTAGGGCCAGTGGTTGCCGGCAGGAAAATTGGTGCTCCGAGCGGCGTAGCTTCCGCGTCGGTGAGCTGACATATGACGCGGTGGCTCTGCTCGGTCTCTTCTTCCATAGCTACTCTTCGTACTTCTCCCGCGGCCACTTCTACTTCCATTTTCCCTCCTCCTCCTTTTTTGCTCTGTTTCTCCTTTTTTGTGCTCTGTTTCTCTTTTGATCAACTGAAAATTGGAGTATCAAATATGGTTTGTTAGGGTTTTAGGGTTTTATTTTAGATTTTTCTTGGAGTAATAGCATTTGGGCCGGGTTCATAAATTTCTTGGGCCATGGATGATTATGGGCTGCTGAAGTTCTGATACCAAAATATGGAGTAAATAAATGTATCTTCTTAGGGATGTAATTACACTTTAACCTTGATCACAAAATTAAAAAATATATATATATATATAAGTTGCAAGAAAATTTATCTTGATATTGATTTTGGATTTATATATATATATATGCACACATATAATCAAAAGTTAATATTTTCTTTAATTTTCAATCATATTCGTTAAGTTGCTTTGATTTATGGTTATAATTTATTGATTATTTTATATAAGTTTATCGTTCAAAAGTTTATAAAAGTAAGTTTTTATTATTATTATAACCATAATATATTTACTATTCAAACGTAATTTATATATCTATACAATATATTAAAGAATATATATTAGAGACATCTCTTTAATTCAATGGTTACGTGGTATTACCACAAGCCTTCTTATTATATATGATAATTTAATTAATATGATTTAATTATATTTTATATAGTAATCAATTATCATAATTTTTGTATTCCACATGATTTCTTTATTTAGATAAGTCAATATTTTTGTGTTTTTTACAATTTCTTGATTTAGGTAAGTTCAATCGATCATAATATTTAATTAATCATTCTAATATGTTATTCCTAATTTTTTGTTCATATTTGACGATTTATTCATTCCATAAATGACACACAATAATATTTAATTAACGATTTTTTTCTTTCCATAAATGACACATAGTGATATTTATTTAATTATTCTCATATAATATAGTTTCATATTTGACATTTTTTTCATTCCATGTTGCAATATATAGATTTTAATACATTGAATATATAATATATAGATTTGAATACATCCAATATATATTATAAATTTAACATAACTATATATTGTTATTGTGCTGAGCTTTTATTCCCAATTCAATTAGATTATCTAACATAATTATTTTTTTTTCTTTCATGATTCTATCAAACATCATCATATTATTATTTTAATGATTCTTATTCATTTTAAATCATCGTATTATTATTTATTAACTATAATATTTATTAAACTATTGTTGAACATTAAAGTTTATGGCTTATATGATCACTGGTTCTACCAATTTATGTAAAAAATAAGAATATCAAATTGTTTCATGAATAAATAATATTTATAATAATTACTTCCATATATAACTTTTTATTTCATAATTTAGTAATTTTATCTTTATTTTGTAGATATTAAATCAATAAAATAATATAAATATAACTAAACTAACAAGTTAGTTTATCTCACGTTTAAGATTTGGTAAACATTATTAATATGAAAACTCTATAAAATAGCAAATTAATATGTGTATAATTTTGCTATATTAGGGTTTGAGGTATGAAGTTGATTAAATTTAGTGAATATTTTAAAATATCATATATTTTTAAGATTTAGTTAGTTATGTTGGTTTAAAACAATTAACTAGACCTATATAATAATAACTAATACAAATACATTTTAAACTTGTTATCTTATTTTATGGTTTTATCTAATATCACTTTAATCCAACATTATTATTTATCCTAAATAATCATATTAAATATTATCCATTAGAATATTTATTTGATTTGATCAAATAATTAGTTTTTATCAAGCAAATAAAGAGTCAATTTTTAAAATTTTATTTTTAAATTACGATATAAAGTGATTATGTACCAATAAATTTTACACGGGACGAGTCTTTATCTAAAACATATATTTTGCAACGATATAATTTTATGGATCTATCTAACATCACTTATATCCAACATTATTATTTATCTTAAATAATCATATTAAATATTATTAAATCTAATATTTATTTGATTTGATCAAATAATTAATTTTTATCAAACAAATAAATGGTCAATTTAAAAAAAAATATTTTTAAATTACGATATAAAGTGATTATGTACCAATAAATTTTACACTGGATGAGTCTTTATGTAACATGTATATTCTGCAACGATATAATTTTTCAATAGCATGAATTTGCAATTATGTTAATAAATCATAAGGTAACATGATTTTTTATCAATACTTTATGAATAACATAAATTATTGAAAATAATATTTATAATAATTTGTTAATTTATATCACTTTTAAATATAAAAAAGGCTAAAATAATCATTTTAATATAACATATTCAAATTTTTAAAACCTAAAATGTTATAGAAAAATAGGCTAAAAATATATTATTTCAAAAAAGAATTATATATTTATAAATTATATATAATATATGTTGGTCCCGAAACGAGTATAACTGAGTGTATGGGGGGGGGGATACACCAGTCAGTTTTTGACAATTAAAACTTTTGTGC
>JAPKLX010000008.1:627632-674607 GCA_026898415.1 Leonotis leonurus
AGGTATTGGGATCTGAATCAAAACACTTATAAATATTTCCCAACAATATAAGATAATTTTCCGTCAATTTTCGATGGGTTACACGCTAGTATCTAAATTAAAATATATGCATTTATACTCCTCCACTATATTTTTCTAGGCTAAATTATCTTCACATTTGTTATTTTTTACTCATTGTGTATATGCAAGTAAAAAAATATACAAAATATTTCAATCGAACAAAAATAATCACCCGACCGCATCAAACGTTGTTAATGTCCATGAATAATATGACATGCATGCATATAACTTATAAATATTTGATAAAAGATTATTAATTTTAATTTTCCAATTAAGATTTATTGATTATATCATTGTTTAATATCTATTCAATACAAATTATATAAAATAATTATAGTCAATCATATGCATATATATATAGCTTTACGTGACATTGACCAAACATAATATAGTCTCCATAATTTCTTATAAATATGTGGAATTATTCAAATTAACTATATTGTCTCTTACATCTTATTCAAAAAAAAAAAAGATTAAAATTAAATCCCAACCGTCCATTATATTTAAACCAACAAATTTTAATGAATTTTAATTAACTACTAAAGCTGATTTCTATTTCAGACTTTAGTCATTTGATAATAGTATGGTATTGTTTTATTTTGGTAGGTCGATAAAACCCAATAATGATCCGCAGTTTATTGTAGTTTTCCAACAAAGGCAAGGACGGCATCTTCTTCGGTTTCTTCTTCGTTATTAAATGAACGAACATCCTCTATTTTCACAAAATTGCTTAATATCTTCGTTCTCTTTGTATTTGCTTAGTTTATTTATAAACATATCTGAAGGATTATGGAAGGTGTAATGAAAGAAGAAGATGTTGATATTGAAGAGTTAATGTCCTCACGATTGTCTTTGACAGCTACAACAACACAATTTGTAGATACTACATCGCTGCAATTTGTTGGTATGATTTCTTCTTCTTTTAAATGAAGATATATTTAATTTAATCTCCTCAATTGATTTTAGACAAGCTTTTGGTAGTAGCTTTTAGTTTCATGTTCTGTTTCTTTCATTTTATTTTAGGGTTAATTGTACTAAAATACATGAATTTTAGTTTACTTTTTCGAAAAATGGTAACTTTCAACTTTATATTTCAAGTAATGAATCTTGATAGTTGTACCAAAATATACAATTTTAATTAGAGTGTGTTTTTGCAGATTCAAGAACAGAAAAACTAAAATCGGATGATGGAGGATCTAGTCTAGTAAGTAATAACAAATGCAAATATGGTACTTGTAGTATTTTTTATGTATATTCTGCATTTAATTAATTAATTATACTCATTTTATTGAACAATATTCCTTTATTGCAGAGTTATTTTAATCACAGTCTTGAAGAGCGAGAGTTTACAAAGCAACAATTAAAACAGATGAGAGCACAATGCCTTGTATTTTTGGCTTTTAGGTTATTTAATACTCTTTATATCCCATTATTATTGAGTTAGTTAAAAAACTATGTTATTTTTCTTTTTCTTAGCTGTATATGTCGCTTATGCAGAAATGGTTTGGCTCCAAAAGAACATCATCTTGAAATTGTTATTGAGTTAGTTCAAAAACTATGTTATTTTTCTTTTTCTTAGCTGTATATGTCGCTTATGCAGAAATGGTTTGGCTCCAAAGGAACATCATCTTGAAATTTCTCTTCAAGACACACATGCAAAATATGGTATGTAGTATGCTTAATTTTATTGAGAGGGTGTTTGGCTAAACTTATAAGTTATTTTAAAGTAATATAAAAGGTTATTTATGTAATTTTGTTGCAATTTATAAGTTCATGGAGAAATAAGTTAGGGTAGAGCTACTTATTTTTTCAACAGCTTATAAGCTCCAAGAGCTTATTTTTACAGCTTATAAGCTCTTTGAGCTCTTGGAGCTTATAAGCTCATAAACAACTTATAAACTGTTTTAAGGAGCTTATAAACTCAGTCAAACACCCATCAATTGTATTTCCATTATTTATGAATTTTGATAGTAGAGTGCATATGTGCTTTGCAGATGCGATTCACAAAGATCTAATTGAACGGGAAAGAAAGAGCAACTAGTTCATGATGGTAGCAGTAATGTTTCAGGAATATATCCTAAATAGCGAAATAAACTCCATAGCTGCTGCATTTAATTAATGAATAGCAAGCCTAAATTAGAGCATTTGTTTAAGTAACAATAATGTTAATAATTAACTTGTTCAACTAATAGATTTGGATATGTAGTTCAATTCATATTAGAAATGTATGCACTATACTATGCAGGAGAGAATAACTTATGATAACAGATTTGGATATTAGATTCATTTTCCCTAAAAAAAACTTTATTATATGATGGGACCTCAACATCAATTCAAGAAAAAAACTCAAAATCGACGTGATATTAATCGAGTCGAGTTTGAACTCGAGGTACTCAAGTATATATGGAGTTATAGTTTGTGCTCAATGATACTTAGCTCGGTAGACTTGCATGTTAAGTTATGATTTACATGTATACCATTTAAATTTAGAGACAAAAAAATAATAATAATAATAAAATAATGAAAGACAAATAATAATCATGAACATAATACTACTGAAATTATAGTAATTTGAGTATGAAATATATCGTTCATATCATTCATACTTGGATCATACCATTCATACTCATTCATACTCATTCATACTCAAATGACTATAATTTATATAATATTATGTTGATTGTTGTTATTTGTCTTTAACTATTTTAAGATATTAAAACATATATTTACAACATATTTTTCAAAACAAAATTGACAACATATTTATCTTATGAATATTTATGATTCAGTGCTAATATATTTCATTTTAGCCTTGGGATCATCTCTTCAGTTTGACCAAAAAAATACTTTTGATTATTAAAGCATGCAAAAGTTATATGGAGTATAATATTTAAATAAATTATGTATTTTTAATCTTATACATGAAAGAGGTAAAATATAAAATATTCGTATAAGATAGTGAAAGATAAACGGTAGCCACCAACGTAACAACATATAAATTATAGTCATTTTTATTGTAAATTGCTAAAAATACCCTTATAAATTAACTGACAGATTTTCGTTTTTTAACAATTTAAGTATGAATCCCGTTTTCTAGGTATGATTCATACTCTTCGTACATATGTAGTAAAATTTATACAATTCATGTATGAATGATATGAATCACTAAAATCATATCATTCATACACAATATCTAAATATTAGTTGTTTGATTTTTTTTTGTTGGTGTGGTTTGATTTTTTTTGTTGGTGTGGTTTGATTTTTGATTTTGATAATTTGTTGTTGTTAGTAGTGTGGTTTCGATTTTGGTTGTGAAATAAATTTTGATGGTGATATTGGTGGTGGTGGAATTTCTTTAATCGATGAATTTTTCGTTTTTTAGCCTTTTGAGTATGAATCTCGTTTGCTAAGTATGATTTATACTAGGGGTGTCAACCGGTCCGGTACCGGTTAACCGGAACCGGAAAAGTCCCAATTTGAGGAACCGGTACCGGAACCGGTTCTTTAACCGGTTAACCGGTTACCGACCGGTTCGGTACCGGTTAACCGGTAGAACCGGTTAAGGTACCGGTTTTTATAATTTTATTATTTTAAAATATTTTTTTAATTATTTTTAAATTATATTAATTTAAAAAATAATAATTAAATATAAATATAATTTAATTTAATTTTATAAATATTTTATAATATATAAAATAATTTTATAAAAAATGTAAAACATAAAATAAATATATAAAATATATATTTTTAATATTTAATTTTATAAAACCGGTACCCGGTTCGGTACCCGGTTCGGTACCGGTTACCCGGGTACCGGAAATTTTTTAAAACTTAGAACCGGGAACCGGCTTATTTCCCGAAAAACCGGTTCCCGGTTCCCGGTCCGGTACCGGTTCAGTACCGGTTCTTCCCGAGAACCGGTAACCGTTTGACACCCCTAATTTATACCTTTCATATCTTTAGGCCATGTTTGGTAGATAAGATATGATATGATAAAATAAAATTATTTTATTAAATCATGTGTTTGGTAACAAATGTGATAAACACGTCGGCCCTGTATTAAACATTGAGCCCGTGTCAAAATCACTAATTTACCTTACATTTTAGTCCTAAGGAGGTGATGAGATTAAAATAATCTTGATACACCATATAAACTTAATCTTATCATGCTATATCCTATCATGACCATCAAACATGGCCTTATAGTATTATTCATACACATAACGTATGAATGATATGAATCATTAAAATCATACCATTCATACCTATAATGTGGGATACGGTCGGTAGTATTTAAAAGGGTATTTTTGTCCCAAAAATAAAAAAAGACTATAATTTATATACTATTATGTTGATGGTTAATATTTAGCTTTCAAAGTCTTTTGTGACTATTATCTATAATTAACTTTATATGAAATGATATTTAATAATTAGATAAATAAACAATAATTGAAAATTATATAAATCAAAATATAATTTTTGGTCATTCGCATAAGAAAAGGGGCATTATGGTCATTCGCAGTGAAAAAAATAGAAAAAAACAAATGAATAATCACAGCAAACCCCATTTATAAGCTCAAACCCAAACCCTAAAACTCCCTACTGCTCTTTCAACTGAAAGGAAACGAACTTGCGCAGTGCTGCGGCGCCCCTCCCTTCTATTTCTCTTGCAGGTTCTCTTTATATTTTCATCCCTAATTTATGTCATAGTCCATCTTATTTTGGTTGCAAATTGAGTCATATATCGTAAGAGTTTCGGTCTTTCGTTTTTAAATTATGTTTCACTTGTTTTTCTTTTGCTAATGGAACGAGTGCGCGTTTGTAGCCTGCACCGAGTGAGAACAAATATATCCAAATTTTAATTATTTATCCTGTTCTGCAAGAGGTTATATTGGTATCTGATTTTGCTTCTAATCGTATGTATCAAATCGCAGATTTAAAGAGAGTGGGGAAGCTAAGTTTATTTCTACGCAAGTTATTTAGCATGATAATTTTAACAGACGATCATAATCGAGTAGAGTACGGAGATTCAATCTTTAATCAATTTGAGCATATGCTGTTAACGGGACAGATCAGCAGTGGTTTCAGATATCGTATGCAAATGCAGTATCTAAATCATGGTTTTGCCATATGCTTGATTGTATTGTTTTAGTGCGAATAAATTATATTAGAGAAACTTGTTTTTGTATCTTACCTTGAGACAACAGAAGTGTTTTTACCCAATTATAGAGTTAATCTTTTATGTGTAATCAATGCAGTACTGTACACTTGTTGTGTTCATGTTATACAATCTATTTAATGCAGCTTGTACCTGAAATAATGCATCTTCTGTAGTCTTCGTGAGCATCTTCTATGGTATAAGCTTGTTTGGGAACTGTAAATATCATTTTATGGCGTTTTCTCTATGCACTCTTTGCATTAGTAATTTTTCTGTTGGATGCAATGCAACTTATAAGTTATAACTAAAAGCAATTCTTTGCATAAAGTACTTGTGCATGGCAACATATAACTTTTTATGATTTTGTTTACACGATCTTCTGTCAGGTAGCATCAGAAGATGGTGAGAGTGAGCGTTCTGAATGATGCTCTCAAGAGCATGTATAATGCTGAAAAAATCGGGAAACGTCAGGTCATGATTAGGCCTTCGTCAAAGGTCATCATTAAGTTTCTTTTGGTTATGCAAAAGCATGGTATGACAATCTTTCTTGTCGTGCGTATTTATTTGGTATTATATCCACATTTGCATAAAATTTATATATATTTTTGCGGATGGTGTTTCAGGATACATTGGAGAGTTTGAGTATGTTGATGACCACAGGTCTGGCAAGATCGTGGTTGAGTTGAATGGAAGGCTAAACAAGTGTGGCGTTATTAGCCCTAGGTTTGATGTTGGTGTCAAGGAAATTGAGCCTTGGACTGCTAGACTTCTCCCATCCAGACAGGTATAACATTGGTTACGAGTCAATTTCATTTGATTCTCCCAACATGGTTTGGCTCGTCTTTCTTGATTCAGATCATGGATTTTCAAAATATGTAGTACATTAACTCCAAAGGATATGATCATATATATCTTGTATCATAGAGCATCAGTGCGGTCAACTCCTCACAAGTTGTTTTTGTGCGAAAATTGTCTAATTGCATCTTTTATTGAAATTGATATTTTCCGTCTAGGGAAGTGGCTACTAACAATATTTTGTTATTGGCTTGCAGTTTGGTTACATTGTGTTGACTACATCTGCTGGTATCATGGATCACGAAGAAGCCCGTCGGAAAAATGTTGGAGGTAAAGTACTGGGGTTCTTCTATTAAGCTGCTCATGAGATTCCCGTGGCTGTCATACAGTCATGCACATGCCCCTCTTTTCCATCTCAATCGGTAGTGAATTCAATGTTGAACTCAGAACTGCTTAGTTGCAGCTTCTTTTTGGCTTCATGAACTGAGATATTTGATTTAGAAATTTTGGTGATCATTTTATTTATACTTCTGATTGAGTTGAGTTGAATGTTGAAGATTATCTGAGATTGTGAGTTAATGCCTCGGTTTCAAGACAACCTGTTGAATATTTGATCTGCATCTAAAAATGTTCTTGACTGGTTTAATTTGTGCTTCATGTGGGTGTTTTTTTTCCAGTGCCACACTCTGAATGCCATTGTTGGGCATCCTTAAAAAAACAGTTAATTGGCCAGGATTTTTTAATATTGATTGTTGAATAGTATGATGACAAAGCTTCTGATGTTACATTTGCCTTGTATTATCTACACACCTGAATTTATTATAGATCATGGATGATATACCAGTGTTTTTTCTGACGTAGCGATGCGAAAATTAATTGTTTAATTTCTTATTGGTGTTATAGTTTTAAAACTGTTGGCCATTGGTTTTGTTTATTTTTTGTAATCTAACCTTGTAGAGTATATGAATGGTTTTAGCGTGATGTCTGCATATAAAATTATTTGCTCTGTTAAAGCTCTTTATAATTTACTATAAAATAAATTATTCGAACAAAAAGATTTTAAACACTTGAATTGTTTTTTGTCATTACCAGTTTGTATTATTTCTCCGATAATTCTGTGTAGATTAATAGATCCAAACAATTCTGCTTATAGACCAATTATTTTGAAATTATTTTAATTACGAACCCTACTACTTAATTTATTTTTTAAACATTACTTTATTTTACATGTCCAAAATTGGACAACACGCATGTGTATAATTCTAATGGATAATGATGAGGAAAGCCTGTCTCTTTATAATTCAAAATTTCTGCAGCCAAGTTGGGTTGGCAACGACTGTGAAAAGGACCATTTGCATACTTAAACTACTCGATCTCCTTGCAAACATTTACCGACAACGCAAATTTATATTCTCTCATAAGAAATAAAGGAGTATTTAAATTAAATTATATGATAGTGGTGTGGTAGTATTTGAACCGAGGCCAACACACATTTGTATTTGGATTTTTTAAATCGATAAATGCATTATTCTATTAAACATTAATCTATTACCGCTTTGTTTTTTAGATTTTAGTATCTTAGCAAGTGGCCTAGTGTTGGTCGACCTTGCCTGGACATACACAGTCTCACACGATTGTATGGCTTTCCTTGTTGGATTAAATTTTGCCCCATTTAATTTTATGACCATTTTCTAGTAGTATACATCATATGTGTAGACGAGCTACATCACCACAAGACAAATGAATCATATATTTGAAATGAACTCAATTAATGTGCACAAACTCGTCTATTTGGCAGCCGAGTTGTTATAGGTGGTATTACAGCTAAACTTTTCCTAATAGGCTAGTACCGTTGGATTTGAGGGCGAACCCTGCAGAAGTTGGCATGTATGTAACATTCAGGACATAAGTTTGGAATGATTGTCGGTGCAGAGCACGGACAAAGAGCGACTTTTAAAATGTTTCAAGGTGGATGATTAAATGAATGATCCGGAACACACCAGAATGATGTTTCAAGGTGGATGATTAAATTAATGATATGGAACACACCGAAACGAGAGGGATTATACGTACCATCTAGATGCATGAGATGTAAGACTTTGAGAAGTTGGCATGTATGTAAAATTGGGTTGGATTTGCACCTTCATTAATAATAATATTATTGATTGTTAGTATAATCCAACTATTATATGATAACGATGTGCTCTATTCATGGCTCAAGATCAGCCCTCCCTCCTTGACTTACCTCTTTCACTCAATCTCTTCATCTTCTAAAATTTTAAAATAATTAACACATCCAAATACTTGAATTTTCTGATAACCTCAAATCTTCATCAGGGAGAGAAAGAGAAGGGTATATTTCAATAGGGGTGTCAATGGGCGGGTAAAATCCGGACCGGACCCAGAACCTGTCAAAACCCGTTCATTTCAAAGTTATAGTTTCGATTCCAATTCCGTTCCAGACCCGTTTAAACCCGGTCATGTTCGGTCCGGATCCGACCCGACCCGCTAGATACGGTTTATGTTCTGACCCGGCCCGGTCCTACCAATTAAATTTTTTTTTCAATTTTTTTTTTCAGGCATGTCCAAACCCGGCCATATTCGATCTGGACCGACCCAACCCGTTCTAACCCGACCCGGCCCAACCAATATTTTTTTTTTCCAAATTTTTTTCAGTTTTTTTTTCCATTTTTTTTTTTATCTTAAAGGGAAAGTGAAAGTATCATTTTTACTAAGTTTAGCATCCTCCATATTTTGTTCATTCAAAATTTGTATCCAACGAAATGTTTGATGCTTCTTGGGGCTTCTTTGACGACCGTGAAGTCACCGGATGAATTGCCTGTAATGCTAAAAGTTGGTTGAATATTTTATATTTTAATTTTCGAAAAAAATTAAAGAATTTAGCCCCATGTAATTTTATTTACAATCCCCTAATAAAAATGAACCATTAATGATTTTTTTTTTCTCAAAGAATGCCTAATACGTTATTAACAGAAAAAATTCAAAACTTGCATAGCCTAAAAAAAATACGTACGTAGAACATAAGAAGAACTGTTTAAACAGTGACGATAAATCATTTTCTTATCATATTTTACAAAGAACATAAGTAGAGCGTTGAATTTTATTTTTATTTTTTAAGAGAATTAAAAGTAAAACCAATTATTATCATAAGAATAAATGGATTTACCGAATTGAACGGTAAGAAGGTTTTGAAAATTTTTATTTCAGTATATCAAAATTTTCGTTACATAAATCGAAAGCGAATTACACTCCGAGAATTTAATAAATCATTACATAAATTTTACTAAAAGTGAAATTTTTTTAAAAGTAAATTTTTTTTAATACCCAATTAAATCAAAAATTATGGAAAAAAACGCAATTTAAAAAATCAAGAATTTTCGAGAAATCGGAAATCGTTA
Source organism: Leonotis leonurus (assembly GCA_026898415.1). Taxonomy (NCBI): domain Eukaryota; kingdom Viridiplantae; phylum Streptophyta; class Magnoliopsida; order Lamiales; family Lamiaceae; genus Leonotis; species Leonotis leonurus. The sequence continues at coordinate 637,065 of JAPKLX010000008.1, forward strand.
ATGGTGAAAATAGTTGTAGAATAATACATATCAAATTACTAACAATAAACGGATGAGAGATGAAGATAGATAATGAGTATATGTATTTGAGACCTATGGGTGACCCGGACCCGAAAAATACCCATGGATATTCTCCCAACCCGGAACCACTAATAATTTAATTAACGGTTTGGGTCCGGATCCGGAACCAATATTTAACGGTTCGGTTCCGGTTCCATAACCATAATTATTTTAAAGGTTCCGGTTCTGATTTTACCCACCCATTCACATCCTAATTCCATGGTGTGGGAAATGGGAATGGATCTTCAAAAACAAATTCCACCACTAATTTATTTTCAATCATTACCACCATGAAGCATCAATGGTACCATCCATACTAGTAGTGCTTCTTGATTCATTTACAACCGTTAATTGATTGAAAATAAACAAACATCACCACCCCACTCGAGGAACAAACAAGACAAAAGGTGTTGCCTTTATTTATTTATAACATATCTTGATGCACTAACCATATATATGTTACACCAACACTAATTAAGTAGTAGCCACACCTTAATGGCATCTTCACTCACTCTACTACTAAATATAGTCAAACCAAACTACTCCAAACACTTTTGACTAATCAACACATCACAATGCAACATGGTGTTTAGTAGTACCCATGTAAATGGTGGAGCCCTAGACCTATTAATACAAATAAGTTTATGATTAACTTAATCAAGACACCTAGAGGGTACGAACATATCCCTAATTTTGCATTAAAAATGAATAGAAACTTATTTAGTTAGAAAGGGAAAGAATTGTAATGGTGGATCTTGCTCTCTTCATCATCCATGGACCATAGAGAATCATTAGGGGCAAAATCCCACAAGGGAGAGGTGATTGGTGCTTGGTTGGTGAAATTGCTGCTCTCTTCTGAGAGCTCCATGTCCTTCCATATCTCATCCATGGAGTAGACTTTGTTGCCTTCGTCTGCCGCCACCGTCGTCATCGTCTTGCTTTTGTTCTCTTCCATCCCGCCGGTGTCGTAGAAGCTACGTCCCTCGGTAGAGGAGGAGGATGACGACGAGGACGATAGTTGAGGGATATTACTATTGTTGTTGTTGTTGTTATTATTATTACAACCTTTCTTCTTCTCTTGAGCCTTCTTCCTCATGTGGGTCCTCCAGTAGTTCTTGATCTCGTTGTCCGTGCGGCCGGGTATTTTCCGTGCAATTCTCGACCATCTACATCCGCATCATGTAGTGAGATCCAAACCCCACTAACACGAAGTATGCATGAGAGATGAAAGTGAGAAAGAACCTGTTGCCCCATTTGGAGTGGAGATGAAGAACAAGGCGTTCTTCAAGGGGGGTCATTTTACCCCTTTTGAGGCCAGGGTGGAGGTAGTTAACCCAACGAAGCCTGCAACTCTTGCCTGTTCTTTTCAAACCTAAGTAATGGAAGAGAGAGAAGTGAGTGAAGAGGGTTCGAAGGAAGAAGGGAGTCCATGCCCAAAACAAGCCTACCGTTGCCGCATGTATGAGAGATCTCCCGCCACCTTCAAACCTGATACTTTAGCTATGAAATCCCAACGCCGATCTCCGAACAACTTCACGTAGAATGCTAACTGCACGTCTTCCTCCTCCGTCCACGGCCCCTTCCTCATCATCATCGTCTCCATCATCATCATCTCTTCCTTTTCTTCTTCTTGTGTGAGGTAGCTAGTCTGCAGGTACACGGCTGACTATGGCGTGCTTGGAGCTGCTGTATATATACTAATGCATGCTAACTAGTGCCTGGTACTGGTGGATTATTAATTAATTAATTAATGTGTGTGATAGGAGAAGGTGGCTATTTGAATGTTGATGCAAGCATTAATAGTTAGTGGTGGTGGTGGAGGCTGCAGTGCTTTAGATAAGTGGTTGATCTGTTGATGTAAACTTTCATAAGTGGCCCTAGCTCCATTTTCACACCTTACCACCCTCACCCTGCGGTTTTCTTTTTCTCTTTACTAATTACCATATATATCACCATGCATGCAATATTTATATACATATATATTAATTATACCTTTTTTATCGTATTACAATAAATATTTAATGGCATATAAAGAATCCAGATGATTAGTTTATGTATGTGTATTTCCTCTATATGAAACTTATACTTGTATATATGTATGCACGTGTTCCTCATGTGGGTGAAAGAGATCACGTAAAAAAGAAAATATTCATGTAGGAAATAAGAAAATGTCTGAATAATTAATTATTAAGAAAACATTTTCTCAATAAGTATATTTCGTGTATATTACAAATTATAATGCACTATAGAGTTAGAAAATAAATCCTGAAAGTAAATAGAGAACACACAAAGTTTGGTTTGCGTGGTTCAGAGATAAAAACTCCTACATCCACGTGTCTCGATGTGAGTCGAGGGTTTCCAACTTAATGGAATGGTGTCTTACAGTGATCAACCTTTGAAGGTTACATGAACAATGAAGTCTGATCACTTCTAACTATGAACTAAATCTAAGTTAGATCTATTCTTCGGTTACAATTGAATCGCTACTAAGAACATACTATGAAATTACAGTGAGAGCTTGAGTGTTCTAATCTGAAAGCTAGAGTGTAGAAGAAAGCTTGAGAGCGATAGAACGTTTGAGCGTATGAAAGTTTGGTAACCGGTGTTTAAAGCAGTTGAATAGCGGGGTATTTATAGGACACGCTCATAAATATATCCGTTGTGAGAGAGAGCTTCGTCCGTAGCATTTGAAATTCTTCCCGTTGGAATCATCGTCCTTTTTATCATTTTTAGTGTCTGCAACAAGATTTGCTTCACCTACTGAGATCTTTTTCAGAAGTGGTAATGCCTATAACAGTAGCATATCACTCAGTAGCAAGCGTGACTTCAGTAAACGATATCTTCTTTTTTCAATTTACTTCAACTTCAATACTTCAAGATATGACTTCAGTGACATGGTCCTTCAGTGTTGGCTTAGAAAACTGAGTTATAAATAACTTTAGTACTGGTCTTCAACTTCAGTCTTGAATCCTTCAGGTTACGCGTACCTGTAAATTGAACACCTTAACAAGTGAGTTCTAAAAATAAGACTAAGAACCAGATTTTAGTTTTAGACTTAATACATCTTTAATGGGAGATTTTGGAATTTGAATCAAATCCTTTAAAAATATTTCCATTCACTCAATAAAAATATATAATTATAATTTTTAAATTATTTCTTTCGTCTATTTCATTATTTACTTTAATCGAACTAATAAATTCAGTAATTATGTATTGTTTATAAAAAATGTAGGAAAGCGGATCATATATATATACGCATACATATCTATCGAGATAACATATATAGTAGTAGTATTATCTTTCTCCCAATAAATTTGACATAATTTATTATTTTAATATATTAATTTGAATATAAATTGTATCATATTTATATAGTAGTACTACCTTTGTCCCAATAAATTTGACACAATTTATTATTTTAATATATTAATTTGAATATAATTTGTGTTATACTTATTGGGAGATAGTATGATATGAACAGTACTAAACTTAATAGTTTACTGGGTAACAGTGTGTATATAAATATATATGTGACAAATACGAAGTGCTTTCGTGGTCGTTGTTTTTCCCTTCTGCTCAAATCCCAATTTTCTATAATTTAATTTCAATATTTATTTAATTTTTCTGTGACCCTTATCGTCTGCAAAGGCCAAATAATATTCACATATGTGACTTATAAATAGTACATGCGTCCCTCTCTAGTTTAATTAATCATTTACTCATTATTATCCCATCGATGCTTAACTATCTTTACCCTTTTCAACATATATAATTAATTAATTAATACTCACTTAGAAGTCTCAAATTAATTAACACGTGATTCAAGATTGGATCAGCATAATTAATATAATTTCATGTTCTAGTTATCCCATATTTTCAAGGTTTTACACCTCAAACTAGTCCATTAATGCCAAATAAATGTAATTTTTTTTTAGCAAAGATGACATAATACTTACGTACTGCAGAACAAACTTAATTATCTTCTTATCCAAAATTCTCCCAACTCAATCCCAACTTTTGCTCTTAATCTGTATAGTTGATTAATCAAGCCATCATAAAACTTTAATTATAATCACAACCATATATAATTAATTAAATAAAAAAAGAGAACGTGGTATTAGTATTGAATAGCCGCAGCTTTGCAAGATATATATTAGTAAATAATAATAGACAAGAGGGGCAAAAGGAAAGCTGCAGAATGATATATAGCCACTCATTCCATATATTTTATATTTTGCATCATTGTTGGAATTATAAAATATTTAAAAAAGTTTGTGCAAATCTGTGTTCTCATCAAATCTTAATTTTACAAGTACTAAATTAATCATGTATATGTTTGGTTGCAATTGGTAGGATTCTGCAACTTTTTAACCTTCCCATTCAAGAACATTCACTAATACAAAACATCATGGAATATTACTTTTTCGAAAAGTATCATTTAAAGTTTAGCATGAATATATCATGTAGAATTGTGGGTGTACAGTAGATAAAGAATATACTGTATATAACATATATATATATATATATTTATTTATTTGATTGTCACAACATTTAAATTAATAATGTTTAATCACAATTATGCATTATAATGATATAAAATCTATATATATACTAAAGTCAAATCTTGTCTCACTTGATTTTTCTTCCAAAACCTTTATGAGAGAGAAGATTTGGCTTTTCTATGCACATACTTTAAATTTCAATAAATATATATATTTATCATACTTATATCATGTTAATATTTTATAATATACTAAGTATCTCTTTTCTTTTCACTATGACATTTATAAAATCAATAATGTTAAATTTTTTAATATTTTAATATATATATATATATATATTTATCACGTTCAATACTTTAGAAGCTCAATAAATTATTATTATATGAGTGTAAACCCTTCCATTTCCAAAGACTATTCAACAAACGATAATAAAATATTTCAAAATATTTATTTTAATTAAAAATTCATTTTAAAATATGAATATAAAAATTTGAACGCCTTTATATGTTATTTACAATTTGAGAAATGAGAATGCAAATGTGTAATAAAAAAGAATTAATTTTTCAGTTTTTCAACTTAAAAACTTTTGTGCTTCTGAACTGAAGGGAGGAACTTCAGTGTAGAGTTGTACTTTCAGTTAGGAATCCTTCAGTCTACACTTAGTGTTTGACTAATGGACTAATAACTTAAGTGTGCGGAATGTGGTGGCTTTAAATCTAACTCGTTTGCTTCAGAAAACTTTAATGCAATATTTATCTTTTCAATTAATCAGTATTCAGTTTGATGATAGATAATGAATATGGAATACTGAAATTAAATGAGACAGAGAGACAGTGATTTGGTTTGCGTGGTTCGGAGATAAAAACTCCTACGTCCACGAGTACTCGATGTTAGTCGAGGATTTCCAACTTAATGGAGATGTAACAATCTTACAGTGATCAACCGTGAAGGTTGGATTTACAGTCAAACTGATCACTACTAGCTTAGAACTAAATCTAATGCTATGATTGTTCTTCGGTTACAAATAGGATCGCTAAGAGCACTAAGAAATGAGAACTGAGAGCTTCGTGAGTGTTCTGAAGTAGAGTGCTTGAAAGCTTGAGAGCAGGGATAGCGATAGCAATTTGATAGCAGGGTAACCGGTATTTGAAGCGTTTGAAGCATCGGGGTATTTATACTGCTCTCTCAAGGATATAGCCGTTGTGAGATAGAGCTTTGAATTTGAATACTTCTCGTTGGAGTCTTCGTCCTTTTTGCCATTTTAGGTGTCTGCAGAAAGATCTTGTTCACCTAACCGAGATTTTTGCCATAAAAGGAAATGCCTACAGGCTAGGCTGTAACTCAGTAGAGAACTTCAGTATGAAGCTTCAGTGCAGACTTCAGGGTGGGACTTCAGTACTGATCTTCAGTATAGAACTTCAGGAAGGATCTTCAGTATAGACTTCAGTACTGATCTTCAGTTTGGCAAGGACTTGGCTTCTAACTTCAACTTCAAAACTTCAGGACTGTCTTCAGATGGGAAGGTCCTTCAGTTTTGGGATGCTTGAATCTTCAGTTGAGATGTCCTTCAGTGTACCTGAAAAATTAGAACTCCCTAACATATGAGTTCTTAGACAAAACACTAAGATTCAGTACTGGTCTTATAACATCTTTTCAGGGGAGGTATTGGAATCTGAATCAAAACAGTTATAAATATTTCCCAACAGGGGTGTCAATTGGTTTAGTATTTGATTAATTGATTATTTGAAACTGAATTTTTTTTGTGAACCGCGTACCAGACCAACCGATTATACCGGTTAATTTTTTCGGAAAATGAATTTATAAGTTATTTGCAAGTTGACTTTAAATGTATCTTGGTAAATATTTTATAAGATAGTTCATTTTTAATGATTAGTTTATGAAATCGAGTACCCTATCCATTATCGGTTCGGTACCAATTACTCGAGTACCCGTAATTTTCAAAATTTAAGAATCAATTATCAACTTATTAATTACTGAAAATTGATACTCGATAATAAGTTTTTAGTCCAATACCGATTCTTCCCGTTAACCGATTGATACCCAATAATCACAAATACATTATGAAAAAATTTTAAAATCTCAAATTGAGTTTCTCAAACCCAATCAAAATTTTGTCACTTAATTTTTAATTTACGTTTAGTAATTAGAGATGAAAAATAAATTTCAATTTTGAGAAAAGTTTAGATCTAATATTATGTATTAGTAATAATTTCATATTTTAATAATTGCAAACAAAAAGGTTACGTTCTTTAATAAATTGTAAACATGAAATAATATAATAATAAAAATATTGTACTCATTGAAGGATAAATGTATTGCGTTTATTTTGTGATTACATGTAGTTTATTATTTCATCACCGCAAAAAATTACACATATTAATTTATTGACATGTCACAAACAACAAATTTGTGATTCATCTATCCAAAATGAATTAAGGGGACTTTCCACAATACATTTCAATGATATAACAAACGGTAATTCTACTTATATGTACCTTAAGATTTGTTAGTTGTAATTACAATATGAACATTTAAAGATAACAATGAATTCAAGAGCACTAGCTCATATCACTCGAATAAGCTAACATTTCAAAGTGGAAATGGTGGAATATCTATCTTTTACTGATTAAGCAGATGAAAAATCAAATTAGAATTTTATAGAATATGCTACAATAATATCATATTACACTTCAAAGTCTACTAATTATGTGAGAAGTAATGTTGATGCATAAATCTATTAATATATTAAAATGTAGTTTGGGTAGCTACTTTTTGGAGCCAAATCATATATAAATATCAATTATTTTTGAAATAATCTGTAAGGTGCCGTTTACTTTGAATGATAAGTTGGATTGATAAAATGTAGGATTGAGTATTTGAAGGATAAGATTATAAAATTAGTTCAAAATCAAGTAATCCACCATTTATCCATCAAAGTAAACATAAGATTAATTTGGATTAATTTTATCAATATTTGTTATCATGCAAAGTAAACACTACCTAAATATATTCATTCAAGATTCTTAATTTTAATACATTTTTTCTTTTATGCAATTTTGCAGCAATCATCATATCCTACTACCTACAAATCTATTAATAGTACAACTTATTATTTAAAAACCACTAGAATAGTAAATACATTTAAATATAATTATTTTTTTCCGTTTCTTCATCATTTTATTTTAATAAAATCATTCAATTTCGTTCGTGTAACTATAAGCAATTAATATGCATATTAAGTTAAAGATATGATTATTGATAATAACTTTAATTTTTTATATGACATGAAATAAAAAAAATTAATATGAAAATGTTACGATCATTTAAAAATGTTATGACAGGTTTTTGGATTAGATGGAAGTAAAAAAAAAATATCCAAAAGCAAGAGAGTTAACTTATGATGAGTACGAACCAAATTAGTTTGGATTCTTTAGAAGAAAGATAATAGAGAATGATGTCCGAGATATAATTTAATAGAAATTGTTAATGTGATAATTTCATATATATCAAGAATATTTTTTATATTACAATATATTAATTTATTATTTAAATTGATTGAATATTAATTTAATATAAAAAAAAATTCAATAACATAAAACAATATATATTAGAAGAATTGAACAAATGCTACCCGTGAATAGCATGGGAGCATAACTAGTTCTTAATTTAAGGGAATTATTTGCAACTTAATTAAAATAAATTTTATTTGTGAAGTTAAAGTTTAGGGATGTAAAGTAACCGAGCTACTTGTGAGTTATTCATAGTTCGGCTCGAAAAAATCTTGTTCGGAGCTCGAACCTGATTTTGGGCCTAATAATGTCCAGCTCATTGAGTTCACGAACATGTTCAAGTTCGTTTGTTTACTAACATCTAATAGAACAATCAATCGAACCATCCATCAGCATGCATTTCAAGTCAAACTCAAACATTAACATATCAATAGCTCGAGTCGAGATCGAGCCGAACTTGAACACCCTACTACTCTAAATGAGCCGAATCGAGTTAAGTAGTATTGCGATATGACTCAGCTCATTTACACCCCTATTAAAGCTACGTATCTATACATAGATACAATAGTATTGAGTTTGTTGTTTGAGCTTAGATTTTGTATATTTCTAGAGCTGTTCCATATATTATTAATTCCAAGTAAAAAACAAAAAGATTATGGCAACATATTTAATATTTTAAAACCCTAATTAAAAAGCAATTATAAATAATATATGTATTCCTTTTACAATATTTAAATTTGGGTGTATGCATGTGTGTGAAATGAAACTGTAGAAGATAGAATCTTTATCTCTAAATTGTGTCAACCATTCATCAAATCAAGCCATCTTATCTCTAGCTTAAGGAGTGTCAATTAGTAGCAAATGAGATAGGGAGAGTTCTTGAATATACAACAGAATAATATTGATTCGAATATGATATATTCCACTATCTTGGAATATGAGACAAACAGATAATATGAGGTGGAATATTGCATCACACAATTGGTTTTTGGTGTGACTTAAGCTCTTTAGGTTTTAAATTAATACAATATTTATCAATCAACACTATTGTGCTGTTCATTTTCAGAGTGCCTAGCTAATATAATTATTGTTGATTTGCTTCTGCAATAAGGAGGCATCCATTTGTTAGAATAAGAATTTCCTATTATTGATATACCTTCATCATTTAATTTCAGAACATGTGTCTTAATAATTTTTGAAAATAAATATTGTAATACATGCAATTGATTAAAAGAAATTTACATGGATATATATTTAAGAAATTACAATTGATTAAAAGATGTGAAATATTTTCATTTGTTGCAAAAATAATTTTCTAATTCGATCCCTTATAGATACTGTATATATTTGGAATTTACATTTAACATAGAAATGATTTTTGTTATTAAACTTTCTAATACTTTCACTAGTGAAAAAAGGTGTGATTGAAAAAGATTCAAATATATACAAATGATGTCTCCACATTTTTCTAGAGCTAGGGGTATATATAAGTGGCTTTCATATTATTGGTCAATTTACAAGGATGCAATGTAATGATTTACACATCTCTTAATTCTTCCATTATTAGGGTTAAGATAGTGTGACACGGAACTAATAGTAATGTAGATAAAAGTAAAAGGAGAAAATTTATTGAATTAATATCAAGTGTGTAGTCCAAACATGGTAAACCTAATATTTATAAATCTAAATAAACCTTAAATAACCATTAATCTTATAGGATAAGAAATATCTAAACTATGAATTAATATAAAAAAAAAAGATTATTATAAAACAACATAAATTAATTGAAAAATAATAAAACAACTGAATGAGCTGGATAATGATTGAATTTGGGCTCGAAAGTCCATAGTGATAGAAAAATTGTGAGCCTTATTCGTCTCGTCATTCTATTTTTCGAAAGATACTTTAATAATAATTTCGAGCATGAAGTTAAAAGTTATGTTCGTCTGGTCACGCGGCTGTCATTTGTTCCACATCATGACTTTCTTTAAATACGGGTTCTTGTTTATGGTGGAAGTAGGGTTTCAAAAAAGTGCCAATTGCATTAAAATGTATATATGAACTAAAATGACGTGTAATGCACCATCTCATCTCATGCCCTATTCTTACCCATGTACATTACATCTTCATTATGTAATTTATGTATAAATTAAATATTAAATTAATGCATATACTCCATATTAGACTGTGACAAATCCATGCATGGTCTGCAATTTAATTGCGTATACTTTGTTAGTATCATAACTTTTACATTCTAATACTCAACTTATTTTTGTGGTTAATTTCAACTTTGATTTCATGATTTTAAGAGCTCGTTCTTTGAGAATTATGACTTGTATAATTCAAGAAGAGTATTATTATAGTAATTAATATAAGTGAATGACAAATTTGTTTAATAACGAAGTGGATATATATAGAATATATTTCATATAAAAAGTGACTTTTGGATATAAAATAAGAAGCATCCTAACCCTTTATTTATATAATCTAACGGCAACAAATTAATCATAATTTTCGATTTTTATAATAGTAAAATATTTCATAATTACATTCAAAATGGTAAACAAGTACTTTTAATTAAGAGAGAGAACTAGCGTACAACTAATTAGGCGATAGTTTAGGGATTTTAATATATATTCTTCCATAACTGTCGAGGAGGAGGAGGACAGATTGTCGTCGACTCGGCGCCGCTGTTGGTGGTGGCGTCGCTTGGGGGTGGAGTTCTAATGGTTCTTGACGGCGTTGTCGGTTCGGCCGAAGAGAAGGCGAACAATGGTGGCCCAACGGTTGCCATAGCGGCGGAGAAGGGCATCGTCCTCAGCGGAAGGAAGTGGGCAGCCAGAATGAATATTTTTGTTACATATTTTGGTTCAACTTTTTTGATAAATTTTTTTAAGTGATGACCCAGCTAATTAGTCCATTGTGAATTACACTAAACAAACACACACATATGTTCTTGAACTTATCAACTAACTACATGTAGCGTAAAAATGTGTATATATTTCTACTAAATTGGATTTAGGATCAAATACTAGTTGGATCACACGTGGCTAGTGGAATCTTTTCCATTTACTTCATTTTGGGAGTCTTAAAATTATCTTGTTAATGTTATATTAGTAATTTAGTATCTCAAATTTGGAAGAAGAAAAAAGATTCAACACCCTAAAATCATGCATCTAAATTCTTATATAGTGGATAGTGCAATATCTAAACAAAGTTTTAATTTTGTGCATCTTTTCATTAACGATTTAAACCCAAAATATAATAATTAATGCGACACTCACACGTTAGATAACAATATTAATAATATTTGACACTCACACAATAGATAATAATATTAATAATATCGAGCTATATATTCATTTTTGACACACACATTAGATAACGATATCAATACAATTGAACTATATATATTAATTTCTAATTCTCAAGATCATGCATATAATATATATAATGTAATCCTTAATTTTGATTCCCAATCACACTATAATCGTCATAATATTATATCATATATATGTCACACTATCGCTTAACATATTAATATTGGTCACTAAGACAAAGCAAATATCGCGCGTCCAAATAACACTTTATAAAATAATAAAAATATACTTTAATGCCCCATATATTTATATTACTAAGATAAACTATACTCACACCATACAATAAAAACACAAGACTATCATATTTTCGCAACCATGAAACTAAATCAACTTGTATAAAATGAAGTTCGATAAACAAATTGCCTTCCACATGGCATCAAAATAGGGAACCACACCACTAATTAAGAAGATATGTGAGTGTCTGGTCAAGTTTGAGTGCTCTATTTGAAATTTTCGGGTATTCAAATCTGAAAATTCTAAGTTTTAATTATTCGAATTCAAACTCGAACTTAATTTTTAGGTATCCGAATTCAATTCATGTATTTCGAGTAGGGTATTCCTATATTCGAAATTATCGGAATTAGCTAAAATCATTCATATTCGAATATTTATCGACTATTTTTTTTATGTATTTTCGAAAAATTAGAGTATTTTTGGCATTGAAATACTCTAAATTATCAAATTAGAATATGATTTCATATACTTAATAAACGAAAATAAAAAAATTTAGGTTTCAGGTAGTATTTAATCGGGTATCGAATACTGCACAAACCTGAAAACCTTATAATATACACACTTGAATCAGATCCAAAATATTTGAATATCTGAATCCGACCAAATATCAAATATTACACGAAATAATATATATCACCTCTTTCTGAATAGACACACCTACCCAATAATACTCCTCTGTCACAATAAGTATGATACAAAACTTTTGGACACGGTTATTAAAGAAAGTGTATAAAGTAATATAAGAGTGATAAAGGTGGTAGGGTCCACACCTTTTTAAAGGGATAACTTTTACTATTTTAAGAATGCGTCAAGTTTAGTGGAATGTCCAAATAAGAAAATTATGTCAAATTTAGTGGGGGAAGAAGTAATAAATTTATGACATTGGGGAAAGAAATTAAAAAGATAAGTAGTAATGTATGTGATACAAGTTGAGACGATAAGATATTAAATTGTTTCAATATCCAATCCCTTTTTCCTTTAGAAATTGTAGTATTTTAAATTGATGAGCACTAACGTTAGTGGTATTAGCAAATTGTCCTTTTCTATTACAAAAAAATATGGTGCCAATCAAAGTTGACAATTATTACATCTTCCCCAAAAAAGAAGTTTAAGACTTTACAAATACTCCCTCCGTTTTTTAATAAGCGTCCTATTTCATTTATTTACGCATACCAATAAAGTATTATATTTACTTATATAACCTCATCAATTTATTATATTCACACTTTTATAAATGCATTCATACACTTTACTTTCATATTATAAAAATATTAAATAAGGGTAAAATGAGAAAAATGATACATTTTTTGTCTAAATTTTTGAAATGGGACACTTATTAGAAAACAAAAAATATATCAAAATAGGACACTTATAAAAAAACGGAGGGAGTATATTTTTGTATATTTAGTCGAATAAGAACCGTTAATCACTACTAATTTTAGTAATTAAGGTCTTTAGTGCTTCCAAGAAGATTCCTATGGGTTAAAGCAAGTTATTTTAAGTCGTTTTTCTCACTTTATAAATAATTCTAATTTTTTGTGAAACAAATCATTATTACTACTATTATTATCATTTTCTACGGTAACCTACTATTATTACAATTTCAAGTGTAATTTTTCCAAATTTTTTGAACAAGAGATAAAAAGTCCGATTTTTTTGAACATGACCAAAAATACGTGTTCATAATTTTGGGAGTCTTGAATGTCTAGAAAATTTAAATTTATTTATAGTCCTGATCTGGATTCAAGACTCCTAAATTTAAAAAAAAAAATTCAAAATTCAAATCCCAATCTCGAACTCTCGATCACGAAAAATTTGAGACTCAGAACCCAATAAAAAATTTTGAAGTCTCATCTCCAATCATCACCTATTATAATTATCATAAGGATAAAAAAATGAAAAATAAAAGGTACAAAAATTAATGCTCCATACTTGATACTACTATAGTTTTTGCGAAATTAAATTGGGAATTTATTAATTTAATGCATTAGAAAAGTAAGCAACGATAAATAATGATTAGTTGGCATATAAATGAATGTTGGCCACTAACATATATATCTGGTCGGACTTAATAATTACAATTCCACAAACAAGATATAATAAAGGCGTATTTAAAAAAAAAATGACATATTTTATTTTGGGATGTCCTCTCCAAATTGAGACATTTTTCAAAATAGAAATAATAAAATGTGTTTAATTGTAATAAGTCTGCAATTACTAAACACTAATTGCATATTTATTTATTTTTCTTTATATTGCTATAACACTTTAAACTTAAGTAAAGACTCTAATTTGCGTGTCGAAAAGATATGTCTTTCTTTAGAGAAGACGGAGTGGTAATATTTATATCAGTCCTAATTTATATTATAATATTGAAGAGTGATTAGTCTTTTCGAATCTAGAAAAACACGGTCTCAATGGGAATCATTATATAATCAAATATCAATCGTAATATAATGGGAAAAAGTAGCATATTCGCCCTTAGGATAGAGGCCCCTATGACGGATTATCCCTTATGGTCCGATTTTGTTTAAATGGGCCCCTAAAGTCGATAAGTTGCTGCAATTTAACACTCCCTTCTAACGACCGTTTAACGTCGTTAACTAAATTTTATTTTTAGTGAAAATGAACAAATAATATAATATACGTGATATTTAAAACATGGAAAAATAGCATATACGCCCCTAGGGTAGAGATCCCTATGGAAGATCACCGCTTATGGTCCAGTTTTTGTTCAAATAGGCCCCTGAATCGATAAGTTCTTAAAATAAAAAATTAATTTATTTAACGACGTTAAACGGCCGTTAGAAGAGAGAGTTAAGTTTGCAGCAACTAATCGACTTTAGGGGCCCATTTAAACAAAATGGTAGTTTTCCCTAATATAATTTGATTAGTTTGAATTTCACTTATATCATGATTTAATTTAAATACTTATTTTTACATATTAATTGTATATAATCTTGTTACAAGATATTAGACTGGTGCCCATATTATATTTCTGATTAATTATGTATATAATTTGAATTTTAGTTGTTTTCATCAAATTTGAGTGTGGACTGAGCTTTTTAGGTTTTATTTACTATTATCTATTTACTTTTTTAATGAACATTTTTAGGTCGAATTGGAAGAGATTTGTTGTATTATATGGATATTTTTGACAATGGTCTAATTAAATTGATCACAATATTACATCTCAACAGCAGTAGCTATTAAAGAAGATTGGTTTCAGCAACAAAAGGATAATTAACGATTTTTTTGAAAAAGTTAATTGTCTTAAATTTTACATATTTTCAAAAACAAAATTGATTTTTTCATGATTTTTAATTTAAATCATAAAGACATTTTTTTTTTTTCATTTTTCCCATTTTATGTAATTGCTGGCGATAGTGCTATTATGCGCGAGGGGCACCACGGCGCACCAAAACCACATCTCCCTAAAGTACGCTCTAAACAAGGCGCGCACCATAGCAAGTACGGGCTGCGTGTTCGTCTCCCTCTCTTTCTCGAAATAGAATTTCAATTTTTGATAATTTTGATTTTTTTTTGCGAAGCGGTTAGTGATTTCGCACTGAGAAAAAAGAGAGAATATCAAACGACGGCGTGTTGTGAAGGAATTCGTACCACCGGCGAGGTTTAATGGCCGCACCAACGCCAAGGGCGCGAGCAGATTACGACTGTCTTATTAAGCTTCTCCTCATCGGCGACAGCGGTTGGTCGTCATCTCGTTTTCATCGTTACATTTCGTTCCATTTGTTTTCTTACCTTTGTCCATGATGCGGTGATGTGTGAGTCCGTGATTTAATTGATCGTACGAAGGTCCGTATATGTCTCGAAATGTCCTTTTATGTTCGGATCTGTAGCTCAATATTGGTATGCATTCGAATTCATTATTATATATCTGCTGCTCTCTATGCATATATTGATTATGAGCATATGATAGTGGAGAGTTTTAAAAAATTTCGAGAAGTACAAAATTTTGGGCATTGCATGATGAAGGCTGATAACGTACCGGAGTTCATTGTCGAGGATTGTCCTACTAATTCTATGGCTAGCTTTTAATCATATAGGATTTCGAGCACACTTATTTTAGAGCCACTGTTCTCGTATCTGCATTCTATTTGTGCTTTCAAGCTGTTACGTTCTTTTGAAAGTAATCGCATCCATGTTCACACGTATGTGATTTCCCTAGCCACTGATAAAATACATCGATCAAAATTTATGCAGACCAATAATATAGTCTTTCATATTGTTACTTTAGCCTTTTTTTTTATGTCCTCCAGGTGTTGGTAAAAGTTGCCTTCTTTTGCGATTTTCTGATGGTTCCTTCACGACTAGTTTCATCACCACCATCGGGTAAGCTATCATTTTTCATAGAAAACTGTGAAGTGTGAACTGCGAACTGCTTTGTTTGGGTACTGAACGTGCGTATAATTTACTCCATAGAATTGATTTTAAGATAAGAACTGTTGAACTCGATGGAAAACGAATCAAGCTCCAAATCTGGGATACAGCTGGTCAGGAAAGATTCAGAACGATCACTACAGGTAATTTCTAACTTTTAATAGTCTTATTTGATGAGAAGTTTGCTTAAGTTGTTGATTTAATTGTTTCTTTGTATTTCTGGAGAAAAAAAGAAATCAATGTTTTTTTCTCTACTTATCTATTATTCATTTAATACAAATCTTGATGTATTGATATGGTGCAGAGACAAAAGATTACATAAATCTGATTACGTGTTTGATTGATTAGAATAACAGGCTAAATTTTCTTGCAATTGATCAACATATATTGTCACACCACTAAAAATGGGCTTTATATCTATTCATTATTTTTCTAGCCTGACTCTCCAGCTCTGGAAGAATCAATATAGCTAGTCTTGGTTTTTTATTTTCCTTTTGTTCTTGCTCGTGCTATTTAGGAATGTTCCTCTCACATTTCTGAATTATCTATAAGCCATGCACAAAACACATATTTCTCTGTTCCTCTCATGCAAAATATTGTCTCCAGCTTACTATCGTGGGGCAATGGGCATATTGCTTATCTATGATGTGACTGATGAGGCATCCTTTAACAGTAAGTCTTCTTCTTCTATATCTCCTGATCTAATTGCTTGGCATGTATTTTCTTCTTTCTGTAGCTTTAGTTCACCCTGACCCAGTGCGCCACCTCTCCTGCTGTTTCTTGTATTCCCTGCACTCATACTTCGAACGAATCAAACTGATTAAGTAGTTTCTTAATTTTTTGTTCACAAATTCAATCTTAGATTTAGGAGTGTTCCTTGTCTGTTGAGAAAACATGGAAGGTTTCCTGCATTCACCATTGGAGAGGGGAAAAGTAAACATATAGATATTCTGGACAGTGATACTTTAACCCTTTTATTTTTTGAAGAATATGGCCATCAGTTACTTATAATACTGATCACAGTGATTACCTGATTTTCTATCCAGACATTAGGAACTGGATTAGAAACATTGAACAGCATGCTTCTGACAATGTCAACAAGATATTGGTGGGAAACAAAGCCGACATGGATGAAAGCAAAAGGGTATTTCATTTCATAAATCTCAACTTTGTTTTAGTTCGCTTATCGTTTAAGGCTAGCTTGAACTCATAGGTCAAGATTATGTTAGCTTAATGCAGATATTATTTCACTTTTGGAAAATTAGCTGGTGAAAACATAGCTATTCAGGATCTTATTGCTGGACTGGTGCCTACTATTTTCAAGAACAAATAAAGACTAAATATGTAGGCGTTTGTCAAAATAAGAACAATTCTATTATCTTTTATTTGAATTTTGAAGTTGAGCTATCAGATGACAAAAGATATTATTGGAAGGTAAAAATATAGGAGCTGAATGTAGCATGGTCTCCCAATTTAATATTAACAAATTTTATACAACAATTTGCTATAAATGAATTCACCTTATAATATTGGTATGCTCTTAGAAACACGGCTCTTAAGTTTATTGTGTATAATACTAGGTTTTTCTCAAAAGAAATTTAACGCTTATAAGGCATCTAAAGGGAAATGATTGGATATTATGTAGTAGCAGAGAGTCAAGGTTGTGACATTTGAGATATTGAAACCAGAAAGCCCTCAGTTCAAATATAAATATATCTTTCAGTTCACTAATTATACATCTAAAAGGAGAGTCAGAGACGTCTAAATTCAAGGTAAAAAGAAATGCTCAAAAGATTGGCTTGATGGACCCAAGTCAGTCATGACTTTAGCAGCTTTATCTAAATGTCTGGAATAAATTTCACCTGTTTAACTGTTTAGGCTGTTCCTACATCCAAGGGTCAAGCACTTGCAGATGAGTACGGGATAAAATTCTTTGAGACTGTGAGTACTCTCAGAATTTCGCCATATGCAGACAGTTAATGTACATGTACTTCATAGTTCATAGTGTATATTTTTGTGCAGAGCGCTAAAACCAATCATAACGTGGAAGAAGTTTTCTTCGCAATAGCTAGGGACATAAAGCAAAGGCTTTCAGAGTCAGAGAGCAAAGCAGAGGTAAATTTTCAGTCGGCACAATTATAAGATTTATTTAGGTCCCTTGTTTATGAAATACATTTGTGTTCATAGCAACCCTCGACAATCAAGATGAACCAGCCCGATGCAGCTGGTGGAGGTGGGCAAGCTTCAACCAAATCGGCTTGCTGCGGTTAGTGAATGCACGACATACAATGACTGAGGGCATATAAGTAGCCAGGGTGCGCAAGAAAAAAGCTATTCTGGTGAAAAGGGTCGGTCCTCAGTATTTTTTTCTCTTTCGCGAACTCAGATTCGCGAATTTTGCTTCAGCTTGCTCGTAGATTTTCATTACATCTCCAGTTTTCTGCATGATTCTGCTTTGAAGTTGCATGTTACATAAATACCACAGAGATACTTGGCCTCTGTCTTGAAGCAAAATAGGATGACTAAGTTAGAAATTGTAATCGTTTATAGTAATCCTTTTTTTTGTATCAAGACATGATGACTCGTTTTTCCCTTGTTTTTCTATTTTTTCCATGTAACGAATGACAAGAAAGATGTACGTCTCACTATTTCTGGTTTTGGTTAAATCAAGCCAGAAATAACAGGACGGAGAGAGTAATAAACACGGTCGTCACTGCATTTCATAAATACGAAATGGTGATTTTATCCTATAGTTTGACTGAGGAATATTGTCTGGTAATGAAGGGTACAATACAA
Source organism: Leonotis leonurus (assembly GCA_026898415.1). NCBI lineage: Eukaryota > Viridiplantae > Streptophyta > Magnoliopsida > Lamiales > Lamiaceae > Leonotis > Leonotis leonurus. The sequence goes on from JAPKLX010000008.1 coordinate 655,968, forward strand.
ACATCAGACTAGGAGCATTTTAGAGAACTAGCAAGTATAATCTATATTCATAAAATTTAAAATATTTTCCTGAGATGCACTAGTTAAAAATAAACACTTCTTAAACACACAAAAATAACTAAAATATTCTTAAAATATCCACCTACAAAAATTCAACCATGCAAATCATCCTCGAGTGAAAATTGTGGAATGGTGCAAATATATGTTTAGGGTCATAAATGAGCCGAGTCAAGACAAATACTAGGTGATCCGAGCTCGACTTGTTTAAATGTTAGGGTGTTTGAGCTTAATTCCAGCTTTTTATTCTCTTGTTTGAGTTTGACTAGTCATCTAATTATCGAGTTCTTTTGATTGAGTTTAACTAGTCATCTAATTATCGAGTTTAAATTTAATTCGTTTTATATTCATATTATCGATGGAAATAAGAGTATTTTTCAATGAAATTAGCTTATGGATGGAAATAACAGTATTTTTCAATCAACTAGCAAAACCAAATATGTATATACATTAAAGAAGAAAGTAAATGAAAAGTGCATTGAAAAAGGGGATGCGATTGCGATTTGTGAAGTGAACCATAAGTCCCACATCAAAAGACGCAGCTGCTTCAGACAGCGACACATCACATTCACAGCCATGGAGACGCGCCAGTACCGCCGCCGCGACCGCTCCAAAACCTCCCCCTCCAACTCAATGCTGGTGCCCTACGCCGATCGACACCTCGCGGTGGTTCCAGCCTCCGCCGTCCCATCCCACCTCTCGATCCCCGACGGCTGGGATGTGGAGGAGGTGCCACGCCCCGACGGCTCCCGCTCCGATCGGGTTCGTTTCAGTTCCTTCTTTAGTTTCCTTTCCGGTGTCAATCAATTCTGGCCTAATATTTCTGCATTTCCTTCATAACCATGCAGTACTACTACGAACCTGGGTCCGGGAAAAAATTCAGGTCGACTAGAGAAATTCGTAGATATTTGAGTGAACAAGGAGAACAACCGCGGCAAGAAAAACCCTCTTATTCCTTTCGATCAAACACTACCAAGGTTGTGCCCTTCGAGAAGGTGAGCAAAGATCAATCGTTTTGTGAATTGTTTCCCGGAAATCATCTTGAATTGGAGTTTTATGTGCTAATTAATACACAAGGGGAATGCTTTAGTAGTTTTGTTCCTTTTATGTTTCTTGTGTAGGTGGGGAGGTTGGTTTTATGATTTTCTGCTGAATTTGATTGTCTAGGTATTATTCTATGATTTCTATATAGTATATGTGAGAATGTAATGTAACATTGGTAAGGAGATGGAGAATAGTTCTCAGCAATGTTGATGTTGCTTTCATTTGCACTTTCTTGTTTACGTCCGCGGCCAAGTCTGAGAGTTATGGTTGTTTGTTCCATATAGCAGTAATTTTAATGATACTCGGACATAATTTGTTCATCACCTAATGCTTTACTAATAACAGATAAATCAGAAGGTTGAAATGAAATTGGAGGTTCGGGATTCGTCACGTTATCTGGTACGGGATTCATTCGCGATGCCCCATCTATGATTGTTATAATTTACTTCTTTGTGTTGGTTTTTCTACAGGAGGATCATGGATATCTTAGGATGATGGTCTCTGGTGGAAAGGTAAAGTAGTCCCCTTCTATCAATATTAGTTCAGCACTATCTTCCTCAGTTTTATGTTTAAAGTAATTTGAAATAGGAAACTTAGTTGTGAGAGCTCAAGTTCTAGATGTAGGAATACTCCTGAACAGCAGATCTAGTAATGATACTTCGGTCAGGGCTTCTTTCTACTTGAATCATATTTGCAATTTGCATCATACTAAATTTCATTACATAGTATAGACTTTGAGGGTTCTAGTATTCGGCTGCTCGCAGCATTCCTGTAAAATTAAAATTTTAGTATCCAAAAAAGTGAGTTGCTGATGTGCCGAAATAGGCAATCTACTAATATATTACTCTATTGTTCAAATTTCAATCAAGGCTTAAGGTTAAGTAACTATGCAAAATATCCAAGATGTTCATTCTGTACTTTATTTGAAGTATGAGTTTAGCTTGTTTCAATTGTAGAATTTGGAAAGAATAATACTTGCACACTTGAATCTACCACAACAGTTGCGCAAAATGGTCGTAGTGACATTTTTTTAGATAGATGATCCGGATAGATCGCATATATAGTTTTAAGATACTTTTGCCTGGAATAATGATATAGTATGAAAAAATGGTGTCATTTTATGCTCGTGTGCTGGCAATTATTATTCCTAGTTTTGATGAAAATGATGTTACAGTTGTTGAGAGTTGATAATGAAGGAAGTAAGAATCATTTGTCCGTGATAAGGGATGCCCCTTCTATACTTCCAGATGGTTGGATTGTGGAGGAGATACCTCGTAAGTATTCGAACTGGACTGACAAGGTAATCTTTTATCTGTTTTACACCTCATAATTAAACTCCTTTTATCAAAAAAATAGTGTTATTTTATAAACACGCGTCATTCTCTTTTAGGCCTAAGTGATTGGATCTATATTCAATAATATTTCATCGGGAGAGTCTTTATATCTTAAGTATTTGTCTTTGGTCTATTAACAAAGCGCAAATGAAGCATTCTTCTATCTTAGACAATATAAACACAGTTTTCAAACATTATCATATAAAATTTTAAAGATTCGGTTCCTTTTAGTAGAGGGATATGTAAATTGACAAAGCAGAAAACTATGTTGGTCTAAGTGTGTTCTATGGAGTGCTTGTATTGCTGATGTTGTCTTATTTGTACATTTGTGCATCATTCCCTCGAGTATACATTATGTTCTTTCACACCGTCATACTTATTCATAGTGAATTCATACTCGAAATGATATACACACACACTCACAACATAGATATATATATACACACACACACACATATACATATACATATACATATACATATATTTATATTGCACTTTGTCACGCAGTATTATTATGAACCTGAGAGTGGACAGAGGTTTCGATCCCTTGTTGCCATTGAGAAGTACTTGACGGAATTGGAAGAAGACGCCCCACTATCCAAGACTTTAGAAGCAATACTGGAAAATAAACCCCTTGCAAGGGCTTTTAAACTGGAAAATAATAAGGTAAAGCTCAACTTTTTAGTTGATCGCCATATTTGAATTTGATATCTTATTTATCTAATTATTCCTTCCGGCGACCTTCCTAGAGCTCTGCAAAAAGGAAGAAAGACATTTCTCGAGAAAAATCACAAACTCCATCCTTCATCGAGCCACCAATGAAAGTGAATTGGGTTCTCGCCAGTGCACAAGGGGATTCCTGGAACCCTTTCATCTCCGAAGCATTGGTCCCTGATGCCATTAAGCAACAATGGACAGATAGATTCATGCTTTTCATGAAGGGAGAAATCACCAATTTTCAAGATTAGAGGTAAATAGTTCATCACAAGTAGACATTCATTCCATTTACCCTCTATGTAAAAACCACCAATCTGCAACGTGAAACGCCAAACAATAGTGTTTTACCTATTGAAAAAGTTGCATAATTTTGGTACAGAACAATCACGATGAGTTTTAAAAGGCGTCAAGGCTATGAGGTCAGATAAAGTAGCTTGTTCTTAGCTGATCCTATGTGCCTAGCTAACTTAAGTCTATGTCTCGTGTGTGCAGTCGATGCGTAGCTGAATGCAGCCGTCCAGGATTAACAGATGTTCAATCTCCGGTTCATGAGATAGGTCTAGTTACAGCAACTGCTGTCATTGTACATCTTTGTTGTGTGGTAGATTTTTATGACTGCTGAAAATTGCTGCTCTAGCAATGAACATATTCCTCTTTCTACGGCCACTTTAGTTGTAAGAAGGTGTATTTCCTAAAGTAGTTGTCCTTTGGAGCTTTAGCTCTATAATATATGTAGTAGAGTATAATTCACTAATTGAATCAATACAACAATACTTCCATCCGGCTCGATTTGACACATTTTATTAATATAACAGATTCAGTTGAATTAAAAGTGTGTCAAGTCTACCATGGGATCATAAGAACTATTCTCATATACCCATGCTAGGAAAACTATCTCTTTTGGACCTAAAATATTGATGAATTTTCAAATTTGGAACACAATTCTTTTTTCATTAAAAGTGACCAAAAAAATTAAGTAAAATTTTGTGCTTAAAAAATCGACTGAGTAGTATTTTAAAGGCATTTTTTTGTATTTAAAAAGTTATTAATTTTCGTAGGACGATTCATAATAAGTAAACGTGACTATTTTTATTGGGAACATATAGAAATCTAGAATATTGGGAACCATATAGAAATCTAGAATATTTATTACTTCAAATGAAGGTCTAGATTTGAAACTATTCAAATATAAGGTCCAAAATTAATATTTCCTCTACATTTTATTAAATATATCAACTATTATTTGGTAGTATATGTTAAGAAATGCAATATACGAGCAAAATAATCAACATTTCTATTTGCGACTAGTTGTGATGATTGCTCACAATAAAATACAAACAATCCTGATCTTAAATTTGGAAGTACTTAAAAAAAAACAAACTGAATTTCTACCCAGTATTTAACAGATTTATGAAAAATATAAATATTGAATTTGATATTAGTGCCTATAAGCACAAGCAAGACTTTGCTCACTTATGCTATCTACCAGAAAAATACTTAGATAGTCTGTCCCTCAAAATTAATCCTTCTTTATCCACAGATTCACAAATCTCCTGCCTGTAACCGTGATCGTGGACGATAGACAACGGCAGTTCATCCGCGAAGTCGTCGTCGTCTTCCATGTCTATGACGATGTTGTGGAGAATGCAGCATACTAGGATGAACCTAGGTAGCTTATGCCTATCTGGTCTCCACATTTCGCCTTGAATCATCTTCCACACCTCCTTCAACCTCGCCAACGCCTTGTGCGCAATGGCTTGCGTTGCTAGGAGCCTCCTGTTGAAATCCACTTCGGCTTTCGAGAGTTCTTTCCCTTGATATGGAGTCACTAGCCACGGCAACAATGGGAACCCGGAATCACCAACTATGTATTCTGTCAACCCTGTTTCTTCTGATAAGTGGATCTTCTTCCCGTTCAGCTTCTCTCCTTTCTGGCATAGTTTGAAGAAACTCGAGCTCTGGAGCACGGAGGAGTCGCTCATCTTCCCAGGCCACCCTGTGACTATGTTGCGGAACCTCAGATTGGGGTCGACGATTGCTTGCAGGATCATGCTGTGGTTCTGCTTGTGATCAAGCCATGTGTCAGCTTCCTGGTCAGATGAGGTCAGCAGCATAGTTATATGAGTGGTGTCGATTGCACCGCAGCAATTTGGGAGGCCTCGGATTTTCTCAAACTTCTGTTTTATCTGAGTCATTTCAAGTTCAGTTGAAGGCCACTGGATGTGGTGGAGACCCTTTTCTTCGATGGCCTCCACGAAGCGCCATGTCACTTGTGAGACACTAGAGTGGTGCGCACCAAATGACTCCCCGATTGAAATTAATGAGTTACCAGACCCAAGCCTTACTAGTGCTAAGGCTACCTGGTCTCTTAACGTCATTGGCTTACCATTTGCGAATGCAAAATGTGTCTTAGCCATCATATGCTCTTTTACTAGGGAGCAAATGTAATCAAAAGTTTTTCTCGACACTTTGAAAGTAGATCTGAAGTTGTCCAATTGCTGTGAAGACGATGGACTACCTGCAGATTGATAGAGAACATCACAAAGCATGAATTTCAGGATGGCTGAATGCAACATAATTGAGATGCTCAAATCCTAGGTTATATTTAGTGCAATCTTGTAAACATCTTATAAATAATTACAAAAGGTGTTGCCATCGTAAGAACCTTTTAGAGCTCAACTACTTTGTCTGGATGAATTAAACTAAAACAGGCACGTAAATCATACATGTATATATAAAAGAAAAAATTAGTATGGGGCATGAGTTTGATGATCAATAATTATTACTTCATAGAACTTGGATGCAAACAGAAACAAGGTTACGGTGCTTCATCCGCGTACAAAGGCATGTTAAGGAGAGGTGGTATGCCATTTGTGTCACATACCAAGTCTAAAGGTGCAGGATACGACCCAAATTCTGCAGAAGTATGCTCTTGTTTTCCTGAATTCTCATTTCTTCTGACCAGTTATCTAAGTTGCAGTGAGATTGGGGACAATCTATGAATTTATATAAATAGGTCCATTTTATCTAGCAGAGGTCAGTTTTAATCCAATAAAGGGTAGGTGTTTAGCATAGAGAATAAAACATTTGAACAGTTACTCTGACATGCCATCCATTTAAAATTACTCAATAGTTTCTAGCCTTTCCTCAAAATAAATGAAAATAAGAATTGTAGAAGAACTTGCAAAATCCTTAGTCGAAAGTATTTTTGCATCATTCAGTAGTATTTTTGAAGAAGGTAGTGGATTTGAAAGTATATTATGCAAACATTACACTTTTTATAGATGTTCCAGATAAGCATTACACTTTCTAGGTAATACCAAAGGTAAGAAAACAATAGAATTTCTAGATAAACTGTATGAAGCAATCTAGGTGGCTCCAGAGAAGACCAAAACACAAATTTCTGCAACTTTAAAGGGCATAACATTTTCATGTAGATCAACTCTATTTCGACATGACATAGATATATCAATTTCATATTGGAAAGTACTAAGTGTCATAGAGTAGAGCAAAGGTCAGAGATGAAAACTTATCTACTACCTAGACAGTTTATCATAACTCATACTAGTGTAGTCCATCAGCAGATTAGTGGTGCTTTTAGCCTACACTACTGCCAATTGGAATGCTTTGACTAAGAAATATGTAAGAACAATGGTCAAGTAACACAATAATATGTTTCACCACAAGAAAATAATAGAAAAGTTCAAGAAATGACGACCAATTATATCCATACTAGGTTACAGTCTTAAAGACAGTCTAAAATATATTTTATTCTGTCTCAAATCAAATTATGTAATGGTGGACAAAGTAGGACACTGAAAAATAAACCATGAACTCGATGCTGAGTACTAGAGAAAAAACTTGTCTTTTTGTATATCAGTATGCTTAGTACTAGAGAAAAGCAGTCATGCAAATGGAAATTAACAGAAAAAATATTAGTAAATGCATATGCATGTCGGCAAAGGAAATCGTGATGAAAAGAAAATCTAGTTAATTGAAAAATCAACTGCCAATAAAATTGAAAATTAGTGTTTGAGAGCTACCAGAAATTGTCTTTGAAAAAACATCCCACCACTCAGTAGAGCCCTCTTCTGAAGACGCAGACACCAAATAATAGTCTTCACCTTTCTTCTCTATTTTCCTTTTCTTTTTGTTTCCTCTCACCGGCCCCATCACTGTAGTTTGGATCAAGTCCTTACTAACTTCAGATATGTCAAATTAAAAGAAGGAAATGATAAAAACATATATATTTATATACATATATATTTATACATGGAACTTGAGAATGGGTTTGCATGCACAGGTGGTCAGTTATAGAAGTCAATGATTGTACATTTTGATTCATTTGTTCTGAGAGATTGTGTAGCATGAACTGATTCAAAATGTGAAAAAGATACTGACTTTACTATCATAATGGATATACAACAGCAACTGAAATAAACATCCGATAACCAAAATTTGAACCTGCAGCAACACATATGCAGTATCTGGAAATACTATAATTAAGGAACTGATAACTGGATAAAGTTAACATAAAATCATGAAATGGATTTAGAGATTGCATGAATGCCATCAATTTCAACTGAAAGAAGATAACGGGAAAGTCAACATTACAAATACAAAAGAAAAAAGATAAAATAAAGACAAATCCACAATTTCCTGAAGAACAATTGCTATAAGATATTAATCCTGAAAAAGAGAGAGAGAGAGAGGTAAACAATCCAGCTGCAAAACTTGAGCACAAGCAATCGCAAGTAGTCCTGGCCTTAAATTGATATTTCAAAATGCAATGCGTACATCAATTTAATATTGACTCCCAGTCCAAGCAAGGCAGGAAGGAAGAAACTTAAGATCATGATTCACGAATTATCCAAATTGCATCCGTAACACACTACCTTAGTGCAGCCAGAGACTCAACTAATCATTCCACCGTACAATAAAGCGTTAACTCATTTAGCCACATCTATCACTAAGACTGCTTCCATTATCAATTCTTCGAGTGTTTATTCTCCTAACCAATCGTTATCAATCAAACACATTCGGCATTCGCAAAATAGCAGCAGGAAACTAGTCTCATTTGATCATCTCATTGGAAAATAAATAATTAGAAGATTCAGGCGAAATTAGAGTAGCAGAAGTCCCACAGTTGCCCTCATGGACAAAAGAAGCCGTGAAAAAACACAGTAATCAACAAACAACAAAGCACATGTATGGAAGTGAACGAACATGAAAGCAGATGAATGAATCAAGTACCTGTGGATGTTGTTAGCAGCCCCTAGTGGTAGCGCTGTTTGCGTTCAGCGCCAAAAGAAGACACACACAGAGAGAGAGAGAGAGCAAGAGAGAGAGAGAGAGAGAGAGCCCGTTGTTTGGGTCTTCCTTCTTTCGAATGCTTTTTCGTCGAGTCTCTTTTATGTAATAAGCCTTTTTATATTAAATGTAACAGTTTCTATAAGATTGTATTTCATATTTATTTTAACTAAAATTGCGATATACTATTAGTGATTTTTTTATTAAATTAGAGTAATTGTAACATAAATAAATAAAGTGTAATACTCTTTCATCCACCAAAATAATTTATTTTTTGATTTTACACAATTTTTAATAATGTTGATTTTGATGGAAATGTGGGTTAATATAATTTATCTCGCTTAATATCTTATTTTAAATTGAATTGTATATATTGTTTGAGTTTCATTTGAGCTGTGGTGCAAAATTGCACCTAATTTGACTAGAGACCAACTCATTATTGAGAGATGATTAAAAGTTAGAAGCTACTTTATGGTTGAAGGCACTCTAAACGTGTGACATCTTACATTCCTTTAATAACTTAATGATATGTACGATAATTAATTATTTATACTTTACTAAATGGATTTTATATTATATATATAAATTTTAAATCATAATCATGTTATGTGTCATTGTCATATTAACACGAACACAATGCAATGTATCATATTATTAAACAATAGAAGATCTTACTCGGGATCAAATTTGATAAGAAGAATGAAATGTCTGGAAATCTCAAAGTACTTTACATGCATTAAAGTAACGCACGAGATTGAGCCACGTCATCAACAATTTTTGAAGCTTTTGTATTTTTAATTTTTCACAAATAGTGAAAAGTGAGATTAAATTAGTTTGATCTGAACCGTTGTTTCAATACATTTCATTTACGGTGTTTCCGGAAATGTCATAATAGAACATCAAATATTAGTAAAATTATAAATGGTTTGATTTGATTATGAACTAGAATTGTATTATTTATAATCTTTGTTGTTATACATGTCGCGGCCTTGGAAATTGAATAATTTATCAAATCTTCCATAGCATAAACTTTCATACATTCTAAAAGTGACATGACATGCGAAATCCAGTATATCATATCACCTAAAAATGATTTTTTTTTTTTCGTTATTATGACTTTTTTTTTGAACATATAAATTAAAAATTGTTATAAAAGATTAAGTGATAATAGGATCAATAAAAAATTAAAATTTGTTTTGTTATTTTTGAAAACAAATCAATAATAATAGGATAATGAAAAAACAAGATAAAATAACGTGACCAGAAGAGTATATTAATTAACCCATGAATGAAAAATAAGATTTGAAAACAAAATTAGTGTCGTTTTCTTCTAATTTCGGCTGCGAGAGAGATGCTTAATTTACTACAATTCTTTTATTTGAACTATTTTGTAAAAGTTAAAAGATATATTTGAAAACAGCACAAGTGGTCCGAAATAGAACTTGCTCTTATCAACTGAGAATTGCGATATAGGCTTAAGTTTAGCATTAACATTAATTGCCAACTACTCCATTGAAAACGTGATATCTTCTCAAATCTACTTGTGAAACTGTAGGTGGGTAGTTATATATATATATTGCTCAATTATAATAGAATATAGAATCATAGATATGAAAATGACTGAAATTAACTAGAGATATAAAGATACATATAAATTTAATGATATAAAAGGTGCTTAATGGCTGGGGTTGCGTGAGTCAAAATATATTAATACAATGCACCAAAACCCAAGAGACCTCATCTCCTCTTTAAAACCCATTCAAGTTTTTGTCATGTGGCCACCCGTTTTGGGTGCTAATTGTATCCTTGTTTTCACAATTTCTTTCGGTCAGTAAAAGTAGCTGTTTACATATTGCCTGCTGCTTGATTTTGAATTAATTAATTCAAAACAATTTAACCCGTGATTTTTTTAATATAGTTTCACTTATTACACTCCATGGTCAAGACTTCAAAGTCATGAATCATAATATCCACCCTAAATATTAGAAAATGCTCAAGACACAGATATAAGATCTAAGCAAGTAGAACTTCCCTTAAAAGGGCTACAACAAAAAAGTATTGTTCGTTGCAAAGAGCATGCCATGAATGATGAGCAACTACCAGTTCAACTGAAGCAATGGTTATAAAATTAGAACAGACAATCGACCACCACAAATTTGGGGTGACATTATTTGTTTAGGAATCCAGTGGGGCAGGTGTCTCAGCCTTGAAGTGCTGCCCCTGCTTTATTAAGGTCTTCGAGAGCCACAGATATATGTTCCTCACTGAAACCTTCCAATTGTATTCCCCTCTCAACACCATAGCCTAGATCAATGCAGATTAACTTTTAATAAAGGTTAATGTAGTAATGAACCTACCATTTGAAATCTATTGCTTGTCTAAGATACAAAAGAAAACAGTATTATAAAGTGCTTGAGATACAGTTAAGAGCAAGAGTTAAGCGAAAGATAGTCAGAACTGAAATCCAAGTTGCTGCATTAGCAATAGTATTGGAGCTGGATTCTTTTTCATTGGGTGATGTAGTTTTGGATCATTTAAAATTTAAAGAAATGCTCAAAAGCTATGCCATCAAATTGGACCATTGAAATCTCAAACTGAATCTCATTGTATCTCAATTTTCTAGTATCTAGTTAACACTCTAATACGTACCAAATTCTTACGCACGAAAACCCCTAAAACTGATAATATCACATTACTCTGACATTATCACGGTACTTCATTCAATATACTGGATAGAATTGTTTGGGGACATCCAAACTCCATTCTGCCCATAATGGCAGAATGCAATAAGGTTCAAAGAACTTAACATTTCATCTACAAGCATTATACTAGTCATCCGTGCTAAAAATCATCAGTGTTTGGCTGAAAATTGTAATGAAATGCAAATTGCCCTAGCAACGTAGCGCACTCAATTGAAAACGTCCACACACACCATAATCAACCTTAAATAGTTACTACTGAATTTATATCCAAAATTGAAAGCCGCAAAAAGAAGATGAAGCAATTTACCAAATCTCGCCCAAAGCTGAGGCTCGATGCCAGTGGCCTCGCGGATCAAAATCGGGAGCTTAGGGTTTTTCGTCTTCAGATCCTTGTAATTCTTCTCAATGAAAGCTCTGTTCGAACAAACGCAGACGTACACAATCGATTAAGAACGCAATCAAATAAACGCATTTGACAAGATTGAAATGAGAATAGATTGGTAGGTAGACCTAGTAGAAGAGCTGGAAGGAGAATTAGGACAGAACAAAATACGGATCTCCTTGAGATTTCGAGAAAGCTGACCCCTCCACGCCATAGTTGAAACCCCTCTGTGCTTTCGATGTTTGTTATTGTTCTATGCCCAATGGAACGGGGAAATTAGTATATCTTCCGATTAGTCCTTCAGCTCTTGGAAATCTTCTTTCAGTCCCAAAGTTTGTGTTATTTAGATATTCAGCTCTTGAGAAATTATTGGGTTGAGGCATTACACAAGTATTTAGGGTTTACTTTCATTCAAACTATATTCAAATTGAATGTGAACGCCAAATTTCTCGTGTATGAAAGTTTTAGATACTCGTAAAATGTCAAATTTATACATGTGACCATTATTAAATATTCAAACAATGTATTTTGCAGAAAATTAAATACCTAATTTTAATGGCACGAGAGTTTTAAAATGCAAAATAAATGAGGATGATATTTTTCATATTTCGAATAAGTTATATATACAGTGTATAATATATTGACATAAGTGAAGATAATGGGGAATGTTGGCCAAGCTTTCAGAATCATCTTTGAATCGATAAATATGGGTCGCAAAAGTAACACTTTTTAGTTTACGAAAATGATTTACGTTTTGATCATATATAAATTTTAGTAATGTATTTAGATTTTAGTGGGGATGCCTGATGAGTAAAATTTGGTCTCACTTGAGACATTATTTTAAATTAGGTAGTGTAGTTATTGACATGTAGATCTTACTTAATATATTGTTTTAACTTGAATTGTATATTGTGAGTAAGGTGATAAAATGTTTTAAATGTAACTCATTTTCACGAAAATCACGAAATGATAAAAAATCATTTTGTGAATGAACTAAGTAAACACCAACATGAACCAACTCCGAGAAGAAAATAGTACGATTTTTATTGAGTTCATGAGTCGGTTGGTATGATCTTTCCTTTATTTATGAAACAGTTTATCAAGCAAATCGGCCTTCATCTCCTGCCCAGCCCGGAAATAGGAGGATCCAGAACTAAGCCCCCTCCCATTCTGAAGGTAACCAAAATGAAGAGGATTTTGAAGGTCTATCATTATGTTCAGTCACTAAAGAGCGTTGAACAAAATCTAAGTTCCAATAGAGAAAGTCTTCAATAATCTAAAGCTATGTTTGGTATCTATGAATCACAATTATAGAACAATTATCTTGAAATGAGTATCGTGTCATGGATACCAAACATAGGTTAAGGTATAAACAATACTTGTAGTGCATAGTGAAGCCCAATAACTCATGGTCCATAGAGAAGGCAGGAAATGCCCTCTTCTCAAATTTCTGTTTAAATCAAACCAGCATCCCATCCCCCTACATTTAGAAATGGATTCCTACAGACTTATTTAGCATCTTGATTCATTCATACTTCATATTCTCTAAATTCAGGTTGACTCAAGAGTTTTCTTTTTTATTATGTGGGCTCAGCCCTTCAGGCCAAGCTCCTTCGCCATTCCAAAATGTAACCTCGAAATTATTTTCCCTCAGTTCTGAAGCAAGCTACCAATAATATGGTATTTGCATCTCTATTGAAGAGCAGTCTCCTAAGCAAGTATGAAATAGAATGAAAATGGAAGATAGGATCAATCAAAAGTTACGAGACAAGTAAAAAGAAGGAAACAACGATTTTATAGTGAATATAAAGCCACAAAGCTTTAGAGTTTTAGGGCTGACCCCAATTGCCTTGCTTCCTCCTCTACGAGATAATAAAGGGGACAAAACACAAGGGGAGAAACAAAATGGCAAATAATTGAGCCAATCGCAGTGAGCATAAAATTCTTACCTCGAAAGAGAACAAACAATCTTCACGGTATCAATTTGAGTGAGCGGAAGAGATTATAGAACAATATTTTCAATAAAACAACGAAAACTTAAACGCGATCTGCAAAAGTGTGCTGAATTAACTGGCTTCATATTAAAGATGGGATAATCAAAAGCACTATGTAATTACATCCTTTCTTCTTCCTCTAAATTCCTGTAAGGAAGCCAATCTACGCCAAAAATCAAGCACACGTGATAAAAATCGCTGAATCCAGTAAATCTAAAACTAAGCAGCAGCTTTCTTGGGAGATTTAGGTTCCTTGGGTGCCTTGTCTGCGCCAGTCTTCTTTGGCAACAGCACGGGATTGATGTTCGGGAGCACACCACCATGAGCAATGGTCACACCCTGCAACAACTTCCCAAGTTCCTCATCGTTCCTCACAGCCAACAGCACGTGCCTCGGGATGATCCTGTTCTTCTTGTTGTCCCGAGCCGCATTTCCTGCCAACTCCAGCACCTAAAAAAACCATAAATTAACAATTAAAATCAAGGAAATGTAGGGTTACACGTCCTATCACCAACGCAATTCACAATGAGGTAACCTAAACACATTGGAAATCAACAACAAAACCGATATATGATATGATTCAGCAATCACAATTGATTCCGTTACCTCAGCAGCTAAGTACTCAAGAACGGCAGCCATGTACACCGGGGCCCCACTTCCCACACGCTGCGCGTATCGACCTTTCTTCAGGTAACGCCCGATTCTACCGACAGGAAACTGCAGGCCAGCTTTGACGGAACGGCTGACCGACTTCTTCTTGGGGCCTCCGCCCTTCCTCCCTGCGGCGCCCCTCTTCGGCTTTGCGGCAGCGTCCATTTGTGATTTGAAGATTTAACCCCTTGCGAGTAAAGAAGTTTGACGGCTTTCTTGGATGCGTTGGGTTGTGAATTTGAAAATGGAGAGTGCGGTTTTATAGAGAGGCGGATGCCGATGACCTCCGTCGAGATGCAGTTATGGTCGTTGGATTAGGGCTCGATCCGCGTGATGTGTGATGGACCAATAAGGAGCGAGTATGAAATTTGAAATTTTTTAGCAGCTAATTTTCGTTTGATTCACTTTTTCTCCCGCCTGCTAATTCATTCTGCTTTTTGAATGTTTTTTCCTTTGTAGATTTCTCAATTTGCAAATAAGTCCTCCATAGACCATAGATCAATTGAGATTTTATTTTTAAAAAATGGATTTTAAAGTTTTGAATATTTTATTTAAATTTTCAAAAGTTTTTAAATTTTTTAAAATATTCAATATAGATTTTAAAAGAATTAACAAAATCTTTAAATATTCAACTATCTATCAATTTTAATAGTCTATGTATTTTATTTGATTCTCTTTGAAAAATATAACTAAATTTTACTCTAAAAAATCTCTTATAATCACCACAAATTTCAACTTATTCTCCCAAATAATTCTGAAAACGAAAGGTCAGAGAAAAAAAAAATTATCGTTCTTCTAAGGCCATCTCCAATGGGATACCCAATACCCATTTTGGAGTAGAAAAGCTTCTCCAATGTAACACTAAACTCAAACCTAAAATGAGTCTACACTATTTATCTCTCCTTCAAAACCCAAAAATGGGTTTCTACTGTAGCAAGAAACTCAAATTTTTTAAACTTTTTTTTATTGCAAAAACACCCTTTTTAATAGCTCAAAATTACTATTTAATTTTAATTATTCAATTAACTTTATTTTTTAGTCTATCACTTTGGACAAATATTTGTCAAATTATTTTTATTAAAATTAGAGTTAAAATTTTATTTATTTTGTGTTATTTAATTATTTATATATAAATAAATATTAAAGATGTTGGTCAAAAATAAAATTATTTCTCTTAATTTATTTATTTAAGAATAATTAATACTAGAATTTGAACTATTAATCTTATAAAATTAAAATAATTAACTATTAAAATTTAGAAAATGTGGAAATTTTTTTATATGCATACATAATTCGTAATACATAATTAAAATAACAACAATGATATGAAAATTACATAACAACATGTTACAAAATTTAAATAAAAATACATTAATATTAATTGAAAATTTTAATGGATGTAATATGTAATATTGAAAACTATAAAGGTTTGTTTTGCAAAATTAAATAAAATGATATGAGGAAGAATATATGAAGAATATTCTTTTTGGGTTTGAGTTTGGGTTTATAGTTAGAGATGGATTACTGTTTGATGTGACTATTACTACAAAATGGTGTAAAAAATGGTGTTGAGTATTGGAGATGGCCTAACAAATGTGCTACACAAAATTGTTGTCGCTCTTAGTTGATTCATGAAGAGATGACTTCATCTACTTATGAAGTTAATTAGTAGGTATTCATTGTAATTATCTATCTACTGATTCACTATGAGATTTTACTGTAATTATTTTATGGGTTATTGAATTAAAAAGAAGTTATATGCTTATGTTGTTGAATCATAAAACTAGATAAAAAAATGTTACTTTTGTGTTGTGTTGTGTTGAATAATGTGTAAAAAAATACATTAGTGACTTTCTTCCTTTGAATCATTAAAATATATAAAATATATATGAAAAAAATAATAAATCTCTTAATTTGATCTAAGTGAGGGTGAAAACTGAAAAGCCCTGAATTTGGGGATAATCAATTGAAAAATACACAAGCTTTTATTTGGATTTTGTGTGTGGTTTGGGATAATCAATTAAAATAAATACGATAATGTATTTTGTTGAATTATAAAACAATTTGGATCTTTTTATATATGCAAATGTATTTTGTATACATTTGCACGCACGCCGAAATATATGAAAATCAATATAAATTAATAAAAAAATGTATTTCAAAAATCATGTTAAATATATGCAAATTCATGTAAATTAATAAAAAAAAATCAGTCTAACTCTACATGAAATTTATAAATTTTATAAATCCACGTAATTTTTAAAATTTTAAAAAGTCCAACAAAATATTATTTGAATACACCCCTAAATTTTGGTAAAAAGATGATGGATATATACCCTACAAGTGTACGAACCTAGTTGAATTTTTAAAAAAAATCAATCAAATTTGGTCTCGTTTCAATTTTTATTTGAGTTGGTATGCGATTTGGTTTGTAACTCACAAAATTGACTAGTTTATATTCGATTTGTGGTTTATGCTTTTTGATTTACGTGCATCACGATAAATTTAAACTAACAAATATTTGCGACTCTTTATAAATAGTCTTTTAAAAATAGTAGATATAAACATTTAATTCCCAAATAAAAAAGGGAAATATAATTATTATTATTTCTCACACTTTATCCCCTCGATTTTAATACATATACAATGAAATCCACAATTCAATTACAGGTTCACAAATACACAAATTGCGATAAAATTAAGTAGAAGAGTAGCTTGATGGGTAAGTAAAATTAATCCTTTTTCATACATATGTTTCTTTGGTACGAAATGAGCCACTTTAAATAGGTTCATTGCCCCCGTTCAGAATACGATTAATCTGACATGGGCTACATGAGCTCCTAGTAGTTTTATAAGTCTGGCATTTTCGGCCCACCAAGCAAAATCGGTGGTTTCTTGGTCACGACCGGCTACAAATAAAGTTCCATTAAAGAGGGTTGTCGTCTATCAAATCTATATATACACAAACACGCAGTCCATAGTTCGTGTATCTCACCATGTTATCCATATAGAACCGTATATTCATGTATATGCAAGCATCATGAACCAATCCAAATTACATTGCTACCACGCCATCCATAATTCCATATAAGATAATATTAGGGGTGTGAATGGGTAATCCATTAATGAGAATAGTTGGTAATGAATGTAGAACTGGCAATATTTACAATTTGAAATTTAACGATATTTGGGCAGTAAATACCAACTCGAGTACCAATTTATTATATTAATTAAAAATAAAATCATTATCAAATTGAATTTAATATACTTATATCAAATTATTATTTTATAAATTATTATTTTATGAATATAAAAATGATAAAAATAATATTTAAAAAAATTGATTATACCAATTATTTGGTATAGAACCGATGAGAGACACGTAGAATCGACAAATCGATACTCCGATACCACAAAACAACACATAAGGAATATTTTGCCATCTTATTTCAATAAATTAGATCTTATTTTCAATTTTATTTTGAGACAGCACAATATAATAGAATTACTGTATGTAATTAGGAAATTCGTTATTTCATTTCATCTGTCGGAAACTACACGTTAATTAACACCCAAATTTGGATAATAATTGATCTCCACGCAGTTAAATCATGGCGATGCCGTAGAAGTTATTTATTCAAACTGCATATATACACGCACGCGTGAGGCAGCAATATTTTATCGCGTTCTCAAATGATCGGTAAACAATCAGTACGATCAGAATGCCACCGGCGTCAACTTCTCGCGGCTCCGCTTACCTCAAGGCGCTCGCCGTTGAGATTGAGAAGAAGCTTCAACGTGTACGTAATCTTTGCAATCTCTAATACATTCTGCAATTTGGTCGTTCTCTTTTGTAAGATTTTCTCCTTACCGTGCATTAGCTATTATGAATCGGCAGTTTTTCCGGCTATTGATGCTTTTTTTTGCCCGTTAATAGGCGTTAGCTTCGGCAACGCAGAGGCGAAATTTGTTCCAGGAGTTGTTTGCGGACATAGCTCTCGAAGTAGATAATCGTGCAAAAGGTAAGATTTCAAATATGATTATTCTGGTACATACTTTTGGATTTATTTCCTTTTCTGGCGAGTGGGGGACTAAGGGGGCGAGAATTGTAAATCTATTTGTATCTGGTTTGTTTTGCCCATACCTTGTAACCTTATAGGTAAACTGACAGTTGCTTGCTGAAACAAGTATGTGGAATGTGATAACTCATTGCAGTTGATGACAATTTTATTGTGCATATAATATTAAATAAATTTATGAAGATTCATTTACCTAAAAGAGTGCTTCAAACCATAGAAACTCGCAGTATTATCGGATTGATTTATTCTATATCAGGCTCAAGTGTGTTATGAATTCAGTTTAAATGCTTTTGATTGTAGTGATTCATCATGTAATATAGTTATCTGCTCTTCATTGAAATTGAAACAGATATAATATTTGGTGAGGGAG
>JAPKLX010000008.1:674617-744774 GCA_026898415.1 Leonotis leonurus
AATTTTCGCCATTTCTTAAACCGGACTTGATTGTGCACTTTATAGTTGACAAGCTTGAAAGCTTTTTGAAGCAGTTTCCTGATTACCCCAATGCGTTCTTGGTTGGTGGAGCCTCGGATATATTTGTTGCTGAACTAGCAGATCAGGTAACTAAGGACATACATTTTGAGGTTTCAATGAATAGAGAGTAACATTAAGTAGAGGAATATATGCCTGTACTTTATTGTTTAATTGCTAACTTGATTATGATACCAAATTGCTAAATATTTCCCTTTTATTCTAAATTCACGTTTCTTTTATCAGCTTCAGAAGTTAAAGGTGGAACCTGTAGTTCTGCATTACCTTTCTCAGTTAAAATCTCTCCAAGGTACAAAATAATCATGTATTGGTGATGCGGTATGTAAAATACATTGAATAGATCTTTTCGATGCATTTGATGCGATGACTTCATGTTTAGAAACATATTCATAACCTCTACAGGTGTAGAACTTAGAATGGCAACTAGTACAAGGTTGAAAAGCTGCCTTTATAGCTTCACCTCTCCTGGCGGTCCCATGTATCCAACAAGAGCTGTTCGCCACGCTGCATGGGACACTCTAGACTTTCTCTACCCTGTGAGTGATTGGATTTCCTTGCTTGTCGATGCATCACTTTTCCGCCCTCATTCTTTCTTCCATTATGCAACGCCGTTTATGACCTAACTTTTTAAGATACTTGAGACTTTTGAATAAGGTTACCGCTGGGGTTGGCTTAGGGACCTAGGGTGGAATACCAGACGACATTTTCCACCACTTAAGTGTATCTGTCATTTGATACCATTGCTCTTGTGCACTTGGACAGGTTGGCAGTTACCCTCGGCATCTAATAAGTCTCTTTTTCCGGTTGCTGTACCCATGGTACTGGCCCTCGTCATGCTGGAACTTTGTAGTTTCCTGTATGCAAGCTGTGTTCTACTCTGTGTTGAGATTTATATTTGCTAGATGGGAAAACCTTATAAAACGTAGACGGCCATAAACTAGATCTGCACGTTTGGGTTAATCGAACCGCATCTATCATTTTAAGTTATTGGTTCCTTTGTAGAAGAATTGTATTGTATAAAATATGTTGTAATACCTTGGATGTATTCATCGCCATACGTACCGGAATATAGTATAGAATTTGTAAACATACTTAGCATAACTGGACAGTCTGTACTTCTTTTGATTATCTCGCCTCATCTTTTGATATTAGTAAATCTGAATGTCTTTCTCTACGGGCTTGGATTATTTTTGTTTCTTTTAATATTTGTATTATTTGATTAGTATCATATTAAGCTCTACTGTTTTCAATTACATTTACTTTTAAGATTTCAATCGATGTAGATTCTACTTGAAAACTGATCAATCTTGATTCAGATTAATAGATCTTATTTGGTTATCTGACTTGCACTGTTAACTCTCGAATGATTAGTAGTTTTAAGGTTTTTTTTTACAGAAAAAATAGTTTAAAAACTATGACAATTCAATGCAGCATTTATTAACTTTTATATATTTAAAATCCACATGGACCCTCTGGCACCGTTATTGCATGGCAAGAAAAAGACAAGTAAATGCATTTGACATACGTGGGATGGTATATGCTCTACTAGTTATATATTTCATGGAATGGAGGGGATGGAGCCACGTTTGTGTTGGCTAATAAATTTCTGTTAATTAATTTAATTAGGAAAATGAATTTGTGAGTGTATGTTGACTAATTTACAAGAAAAAAAAAAAAACAACTTGCTGATCACACATTTATGACTCGTACTAGTACAGCTATCCACACAAATCAGTAGACGACACAGTTCAGTTCAATTGTTAAAACGCTTCCCATTTGGAGTTTGAGTCATCACAGGAAAAAATATAAAATTATCACTCGGTTCGTTGTAAAAAACATGTTAATTTGGATTTGATACAAATTTTAACAAAATTACATAAGAGTGTTTTGTGAATAGTATAAGATTTTCACACTATATATTAATTATAATTTATATATATATATATAGTGGGTGAAAAAAAAAGTTAAATATATTGATAATCTATACTTGAATATATATTGTACCTGATTAATATGTTAGTTATAGGTGCAACAATATATGATACTCTAATTATCAAAAATTACTCCCTTTAACTTTACTTGACACGTTTTATTATTATAATAAATTTAATTAAATATAAAATGTGTCGGCTAAAATGAGCTGTAGTGAATACTTACTAAAAATAAAAGCGTGCATTTTTATTACGAACGAAAATAATATATATTGCGAAAGTATTTATTATCCGTTAAAGATAGAAGAAAAACAGAAATCTACATAATTTGACAATTTCGTAAAAGTTCAAAATATGAGATCGCAGGCGCAAAGGTGAATGACGAAAACGCCATCCATCTGCGAAATTACAGAAAAAAGAAAAAAAGACGCAAAGAGAAAGTGGGATAATACATTGAAAAATATTTGGCCTACGTCACCCCATCCATCCTCCACAAATATTGTCCCCTCTATAATTCATTCATTACCAGAAAACAAACCTCTTTTATTCTTCACTCTCCACAAAAATTACTCATTTTGGGTGAAAATTTCGATTCTTCCTCATCCCCGATTTCGCCATGGCGAGGACCTTAATCTCCTCCCACTCTTTCTTGGGAGCTCCGCTTCCGAAGCTCTCCCGCCATGGAATTGTCCCTACTAGCAGGCGCATCAGCACCGGAGTCAAGTTCAGCCTCCACCAGCTGCCGTCGATTGATCACTCCGTTGATCTCACCGCGATTGTTCAGAGAGCTGAGAGCTTTCTCTACACGCTTGCCGATGCTGCCGTTGCTGCTGACGGCGGCGTTGCGGCGTCCGACTCTGGTGCTGCTACCGTGCAGAAGAGCGGAGGGTGGTTCGGGTTCATTTCGGACGCTATGGAAGTTGTGCTCAAGGTGAGGGACCGTTTTAGAAGTTCTATTTGTATCTGGATTCTGAGCATAGCTATATAAAAACGATTAAGTTAAAGTAGTATCATGCTTAGGCGTATTTAATTTCGAGGCCAAGAGGTCGGAGATAATCCCATACCTTTGCAAGTTCGAAACTTTTTTCACATAATTTTTATCTTACTTTCCCATCTAGTGCTATACTTTATGATAATGCTTTCCATTAATCTAGGACTAGGAGCATGGCGGTGACAACAAATTTATAGATAGAATAGAACCATTACCAAATATTAGATAAAATCTGAAGTAAAAGATGAGCAGTTTGAAAAACTGAAGGCTATATTGCAGCAAAACAGGTAGCTTTACACCTGCCCTAAACTTAATGAGGGATTTGTAGTTGTTTGATGTGAAGTAGAAAATGTTTGTTGTAGACAACAACCCAGTTAAGGTGCAAATCATTAACAAAAGCTGGACATGCTATTGATTATTGAACCTCTATTTGTGTTGGTTACACTCTCAACCTTACATTATCTATGTAAAGTTCACGTTAGGTATTTAGGAAATTGGGCTGTTGGTTCACAAGAGTTCATTGCATGACTAGAGTTTCACAATTAATCATCTCATCCACATGATGTTTTGATTAAAACTTGATATGAAATGAACTTATTGAAGAGGATATCACATTGATAACTCGGTTATTTCAGAGGATATAACAAAAGATATAGTAATATTTTTTTTTCCACATTTTTACTTCGTCAGAAGATAAATTGTTATTTTCCTTTTCTTCTGAAAATAGATATACTAGATTCAGGGTAAGCTATATTGAGAAAATATTTGAAGTTTTGAGTGTGAATCTGCTTAATTAGCAGTCCTCAAGTGACACGATTTTCCAATTAGCACTGCATTGTTTCCAGTTTTTGTATGCATCCTTAGTTGCAGGTACTTCTAAATCATTATCAAAGATATATGCATTTTTTTATTAACAACTGGCTTTAATTGTATCAGGTACTCAAGGATGGACTTGCAACTGTTCACGTGCCATACTCATATGGATTTGCCATAATATTGCTTACCGTTCTCGTAAAAGTTGCCACCCTCCCTTTGACCAAGCAACAGGTATAATGTTGCTTCCCCAATTACTGAGATTTTAAAACATGTGTACATGCTACAAAGATTTCCCTTTCCAGCTTGCCTAATTTATTTTCTTTATTTTAAGGCTGAATTGCTTTATTTTTTCCTATGATTATTCCCTGCTCTTCACTTTGTTGTTCTTTATGGTTGTTCCCTTTTGATAAATTTCTTTCACTAGCCATGTAATATCTGGAGAATAATATGCATTTCTTTCTATGTAAGGTTGAGTCTACACTAGCAATGCAGAATCTTCAACCAAAGATTAAAGCAATTCAACAAAGATATGCTGGAAATCAGGTTAGTGTATTATATGGTTTATCCCAAATGAGTACTACTATTGTTTGTGTAGTTTATAAATTGTAATTAATGTCTGTCAACTTGAATATTGTTGTTTTGAGTTCATTGGCAATCTATCTTGATGGTGAGAAGTGAGAATGGAAACACCAAATAGCAGTTTTATAATGGGATTCAAGTCTTCATATAATTCTTTTTCGTATTATTGAAGAATCTTTCACATGGGAATCGTTAATGGAGTTTTATACTAGACTATAAAATGTATCTTTTCCACTGTTACCCTTGCAAGAAATATTGGAATTAGTTCATACATAGGAATTATCTTGAAAATGGCCAATGAATGTATTTACTATGTCATGGAAATTGAGTAAAGTTTAAATTACTAAACTTGCATATGTATGGTTAAAAATTACTGATTTCTCAGTCTGCTGAGGGCCCAACTCATAGAAAGTTATAAATGATATACTGAATCCTATTAAATTATCAACACGCTTATTAAATAATCAACACTATATTATGCTCCATCACTAGGGGGTTGTTGGAGTTGAGGGTTTGTCTAGAACTGTATGGAATCTTACTTTGGAGACTTTATGTTGGGCTCTACTGAAATTTGGGTCATGGAGACAAAAATCTACTGGATC
Source organism: Leonotis leonurus (assembly GCA_026898415.1). Taxonomy (NCBI): domain Eukaryota; kingdom Viridiplantae; phylum Streptophyta; class Magnoliopsida; order Lamiales; family Lamiaceae; genus Leonotis; species Leonotis leonurus. The sequence continues at coordinate 679,615 of JAPKLX010000008.1, forward strand.
CTTGCCATTTGCCACCTCCTTTGGCTAACTAAAATCTAAAAATATATACATTTTCAGGAAAGAATACAACTGGAAACTTCTCGTCTATACAAACAGGCAGGCGTCAATCCTTTAGCAGGTATACTTTTTAGCCTATCAATTTAATTTCCCTTCCATTTTTTATTTTGATTAGCTTGATGCTGCAAGCCAACAATAAGCGGCAAAGCTTAAAATACAACAGAAAATAAAGAGAAATTTTGATAAACTCCTCCTACAGAGAAGCTGTCCTAGAATTCTAATAATATAAAGAATGAATAACCCTAACAATAGAACTCTTAATTGTATCTATAAGAGAAACAACATAAAACAACAATAACCATTTTTTGGTCACTAACTAGTGACCAAAAAACTGCTCTATTCTATTTGTGAATCTCATTATTGCTTTTATAGGATGATGATTGTCTACTCAAGATCATTTTTAAGAGATTGTTCCTTTTTGTCTCTTAAAATAATTATTACCAGGTTGTTTGCCAACCTTGGCTACGATACCAGTCTGGATAGGCTTATATCAAGCTCTTTCAAACGTGGCAAATGAGGTACACAAGAAACTGGTGAACAGTCTTGGTGTATTTACTGGTACATGGTCTGTAATAATAACTATTCACTTTTCCTTTGTTTTGCTTTAATGCTAAACAGGGACTGCTAACTGAAGGGTTCTTTTGGATACCTTCTCTGGGAGGACCTACAACAATCGCTGCTCGACAAAGTGGAGCAGGAATTTCCTGGCTGTTTCCATTCGTGGTAATTGAAATTTAGTGCTTAAAAGACTACAAAAAATCACTATAGACATGTGAAACTTAAAAGCATGTCTTCCCATCGAACATGAAAGGGATGCTAGCTGAAACCCACATAGCAGGATAAATGCTTATTTGTTCTTGTTGTCATTGTCTATATTTCCAGACATTCTTTAGACCAGGAATATTTTACGTTTGTTTTGGTGTTTACGGAAATGGTGTTTATATGCATTCCTATTGTGGATTTTGCAGGATGGGCATCCACCACTTGGTTGGTCAGACACTGCAGCATACCTAGTTTTACCTGTTCTTCTTGTTCTATCACAGTATGTATCTATGGAGATAATGAAGCCTCCACAAGTAAGTTTTGGCATCTCTCTCTCTCCAGTTTCCTTACTTCATGCTATGTATGTTGTACTGAGTCTGATGTCTTTATCCTCTTTCGATAGACAGATGATCCATCTCAAAAGAACACACTTCTTGTACTCAAGTTTCTCCCCCTCATGATTGGCTATTTCTCGTTGTCTGTTCCATCAGGACTGTCAATATATTGGTAATTTCACTGTTTTTAGTTATATTTCATGTTCATATTTTCTGAATAGTATGCCTACCGATCCAAGTTTGACTGGTCATTGTAGATTTATCCTCAATATTATAAGCATCTCTATGCAATTAAATTAATAGTGTTATAAATATAATTACTCCACTATTCTATCTTGATAAATTTATAGAATGCGTAAAAATTAAAAGAGCAAATTCGAGGATGAGCAAATAAGGGGGAAACAGAGAATAGTTGCAAAGTATTTTATCCCACATGGGGTATTTATCAATATTTATCAGCAGGGAAGGTCTAAATGGTTCATAAAAAATTGGAATAACTTTATAATCAAATAGCCTTTAGCAATTGTTACTAGTGATTTATTTGCTTACTACTGTACGAGTGGCATTTTATGTAGAGAAAACTACTAACACGTTCAATCTTGTAGGTTCACGAATAATGTGCTCAGCACGGCACAGCAAGTATGGCTACGCAAATTGGGAGGTGCAAAGCCTGTTGTGACTGAGAATGTCAGTGGAATAATTAGTGCAGGACGTGCAAAACGGTCAGGTTCTCAGCCAGAACGAACGGGTGAAAGGTGGGGTTGTGATTTCAGTTATTTTTGTTCTTTGCTGCTTCAGAATATTCTGCAGACTTACCAAAATCATTTCTGAAACAGATTCAAGCAGCTGAAAGATGAAGAGAAGAAGCAAAGAGTTAGTGCTCTGCCTGTGGTTGATGTTGAGGCTTCAACTCCAGCTAATTCTGAGTCTGAAGATGACTCAGAAATTGATAATGAACCAAAGGTAAAATTTACCTCATTATAAAGAGTAAAAGCTACGAATTTGAGTTGTCTAACCATAGTGAAACTGTGTTCATAAACTTGATTTTCCAATCGGTATCCATCCAAGATGCTTTTATTCCCCTTAAATAAAAGATCCATGCACTTGTTCCTTCTCCAAAAAAGATCCATACTTGTCGGTTTCAGTATTATTAAATAATATACTTGAACATGAATGTGATAACTGATAATTTATTGTTTCCCAATTTCTTCCCTTTAAAGAGAATTACAAAGAACTTACTAACATAAGTACTTTCCTTTTGCATAAAAACATAGGAATTCTTATTTGAACATCTTTGCATAATTCTCATTTCATAATACTCCCTCTGTCCCATAAGAGTGTGCACTATATGCCATTTCGGTATATCTCCCATAAGAGTGTTCCCAACCCTTTTTAGGACAAGGCTCCACATTAAATCCAATACTTTTCTCCTCATTATCACATAGAACTTGGGTCCATTTCTCCACTCAAATGCATTCACCTAACATTTACTCCTCATTATTCCAAAATATGTGTCTCCTTTCTCCACTCAATCACACACACCTAATATTCATTAAAACATGTGCCACCCCAACCATGGAACACTCTTATGGGATGGAGTGTTTGAGTTTACTCCAATTTACCATTTAAAAATATTGAAGTAAAACGTCTAGTTTCCAAACACTAGATTTTCTGTCCACCTTCTGAATATAAGCCAAAAATTCACTGTTTCTCATCTTTCACGATTTCAGCTTGGACATTTGTATGTTCTTTTCATAAGAAATAATTATTGTATATGTGTGTAAAGTACGCAGATCAAAATAGACTAGTATGAGATTAGATAACGAATGTTTCTAACATCATATTACGAATTATCCATTGATTCGTTTTCTTTTGAATTATTAATTAACTTGGGAGTACAATTTGGTTATCATATCAGGAAAAGGATGTTCTTGAAGAGGCATATGCATCTACCAGTGCAAAACCAGTTCCTTCTGAGCCTAGGAGAAGTAAGCGATCAAAGCGGAAGCGCGCGGTATGACCAATGAATTTTTTGTAGTTCAGTTGAACTTTGTATATTTGTTGAAATTTCAAATTGATATAGTGGCCATTTCTTGTTGGTGAATAGTTTAAGGTCCATACTATCATCAACATCAGATTTTGTTAGGTTGAGAATCTTTGACTATACCTTGCAATTTGAACTGGTCGTTCAGCCTGTCAAGTGTATAAGTTGTGTAAATCAGAAGTTACAGATTGCAACAGAACCGTGAATAGTATTAAATTTCTTTATCTGACTGGTAGAGTTCGCACTGCATTGTTTTGCTAAGGAAGATTACATGTTAAGCATATAAGTGAGTTTTTGCTTGAAATTGTTAATAAATGTAAACAGCTTATTAAGGACACAAAGTGGATAGCAACAAACGAGTTTAGCTTGAGCTCATGATAAGATGAGCTTGGGAAACAGTCGCACAGGAATGCAATCAAAGTAGATCACGTGCTTTGGAGCAAAATGCATCAAGGGGCCTCCTTATCTCACTAATTTTTTTTAGCTCGCCTGGTTTAAACTATTGATCATGATTCATGATTGCTTGATCTTATTTGTAGCCTTATTATCTTGGCTCTAAATTGGGCAAATAATAACTGCCCACCAACTCTTGGTGATTGTGTGAAGTTTCTGCTAATATCCATGACTTGGATAAGTTCTGAACAATTTTAGAGTAAGATAGAGCTGCTTTATTAGTGCCTCGTACTGAAAAAGCTAAAATGAATCATCTGAGATCTTCCAACAGTATTACAAAGCATCATGATCATAAGATCGAATAATTATTTCTATCCCCAATAACTAGAAAGAAATACTTGCTGTGCACACAAGATTTCTGCATTCCGTCAAGCCTTGGATGGCGGACGGTTATTTCCAACTGGGCTCGGCCCAGATGGTGTCTTTCGGACCTTGTGCTCATATGACTCCTTTCTGTATCTCTGATCATAGGAATGAGTGCACTTTTAACCATTTCATCAATGTTTACATAGTATAGCAAAGGTAGGTTACCAAAGTGGATGAAAATGATTCTGCTTATTTAATTACCTTGAATTTTTCACTATTACCCCCTGCATTCCCCGAGATATATGCAGCTGTGCTGATCTTGAAACTTCCTGCAATAGATATAAAACGAGGTAAGGTAGCTCATGTTAGAACTGGAATATTTGATTCCAAAAAGGTCAAAACATGATTGATTCAGTCCAGTCCCATTCCTATTTTGTATGTATGGGACGGGATTTTGTAGCGGAAAGGGAGATTTACGAAGATTCCGGATCATGTTAGTAGTAACAGGGTTGGTAGTGTGAAAAGGTTACCTGGTGTTGTTTCTTGAAATGTGAAGGAAGTAGTAGCATGGGTCTGTGTAAATGCCACCAGTACGAGGCATATCAAGAGAAGAGGAAGTAAAAGGTGCAGTCTCCTCATCATAAGTGTGCAGTTTGCAGAAATTAAATGAAGGGAGTTTGCAGAAATTAAATGAAGGGAGAATAGAAATTATATGCAGGCATCTCTGTAGTGAGCTACTGATGAATGTGGATAAAGTGGGTTTGTTTGTTCTCATTGTGAGTTGACTTCTTCACTCTCATCATTGCACCCATCATGATCTTGAGTTGAAGTTACTTGCTCTGCAAGGCTGTAAGTGGCAGGTGGCGTCTCCATGAACATATTTGTAGCATTTGCCGACAAAAATATTGGATTTATTTTACAAAGAGAGGTAAATTACCTTGGGAAATTTTGGGGTCGTTAGATTCGACCAATATGGTGTTAGTTGGTTTGAATTTGAGGTATTCCATCACAAGAATATCCACTCCATTAGTTCAAGCGTTCAATTATATTGAGAAGCTAGTTTCCATGCAATTTTTTACAAATATATTTAAGTGGCATTATCAGCAAAACCTCTATAATTATATGATATGTATGTTTTGATTCATGTAAAAAATGAAAAAAAAAAAAAAAAAAAAACTGTGAAATGAAAAAAGATTTTGGGATATGCGCTAGTGCCTTCGACAGACACTCTATAATCTACCAACGCTTGTGAAACTCGAGTCAGTCGGTCCTCCATTCAACTGGCCGTTTCCATTCATCCGACCAGAGGATTGGATAACGAGGCCACCTTCACAACCTTCTCCCTTTTGTCCTTATGTAAGGTAGGGCGGTTCATTTGTGTTGTTCAACTGCCCCCTAATCCGGTGCTCATGATGCACTATAGAACCTCCAACGTACTGGTGGACCAAGTAAGATATAACTAGCAACCATTTATTAATAAATCAATGACTACCATATTCTCTACAAATTAACTTCTATTAGAAAAAACACATTAATATAATTATTATTATATTAAATTAATTAATTTTAGATAGATGATATAAATTATTTTTCTATTTTGGAAATAATTTATTTTTCATAAGAATCTCGTAACTATTGTGGATGGTTTGTGGATATTAATTTATTTTTTCCTCTCTCTTTTTATATCATTCCTCAATAGCTCATATCAGACAAAGTCAATTTTGTAAGAATCCACAAGTAATAATCAGTTAAAATGTTCACTCAATGGTCTCATTTGGCATCTGCAATCAATAAGATTGGCTTCAGGGCCATTCGAACTTCTTTGGTATGTTGATTTCATTTTAGTATCGAACAAGAACTCATAAGGATAAACATTGCATGTAGGAACACGTTCAAATCACAAGTATTCAAATACCAATGATCAAATACACATCCTACAATTATCTGATAATGATGTAGAGTGAGGTCAATAGTCAGTTATGAAGGGATTAAGCTGATTCCAAAATCTAACTAAAGTCAGAAAATCAATTTAGCATCTAAGTTAGGAAATCCCAGATTTCATTGCACCTATAAACATATGGATAAGAGAAGAATAGGTTGAGCTAAGTTGAAAAATCAATATAATATGCATATATCACTTTTACTGCTTATAAGAACCTACTGAATCAGTATGCAAGCCCTTGGTGTCATCTATAAAAATACCTTCAAGACAGCGCATATTCCTTAGGAGGGCGAAGGCAAACTTGAACCTCGTGCTCCTCTGGCCCGACGCGATGTTTAGGCACTTTGATTTCAAGAACTGTTCCACTATTGTCAAAGTATGCTTCGAGCTTGGCATCATCCGGGATCCGTGTGGGAAGAGGGATTTCTCGTCTGAACTCTCCCGGTGGACAGTGCTCTGGGGCGGGATCCGTGAGTTTGAATGTCCGCTCGTTTCTATGAATGAAAGGCATGCATGCTGTACTCACGGATGATATCTTCACGACACCGTGTGTCAAATTGTTCCACCAGTGCACTTTCACCCTCTCAGGATCTGCGAAAGGCAGAGTAATGAGAATCAAGTATCCTTCATCATCCTCATAAATGGTCTTAGCTGCCGTGACAGGGCCGTATACATTTCTCACTACCCCTGTAAACTCACTCAACCAAGGATGAAAATCTGCATCTTGATGTCGATCTCCGTAGAGATCATTAGGCAAACAGCAATCTTCATCATTCCCATGTGTGAAGATGTCTTTTCTTTTTTTGTTACAAGCTGACGAGAGATCATTTCCATTTCCATTTACGTGGTTTGACGGCTGAGTTGATAGGTTCAGACCTGAGCCGTTAAGCAGCTTCTTTGCAGGAGGGTGTGAATTATTGTTTTTCAGTTGTGAAAATGGTCTTTCAAGCTCAAAATCTGTATTCGGGAGGGTCCTCCACGAACTAAACTCTTCAGCCTCAGGCGGGATGCAGAAGTTAAGATCTCTACCGGTTAGTTCCATCCACTTCTTCTGTTCTTCCTCATCGAGTCCCATGAGATTGGGAGACGAAACCAGTTCTATCCCATGCAAACACTGCGGATTAGAGAGCCCCCTGTAATGCTTCCGCTGCATTTTATGAGACCGAACAAAACCCTTATCAGCACTAAATGGAAACGGGCGCTGACCCTGGCGAGAGTGGCCGTTCATGTAGCTTCTCAACTGCATCTTACCAAGTGCATTCTCAGGCCTCTCCTTAAAAACCCACATGTACATATTCTCCATATCATGTTGCACCAGGAACACATCCAACTGAAGATCAGACTTATCAAAACCAGAAACAACACCATTACTATCCCAAACGACGTTGCACTTCGATTTCTCCTTCAATACAGGCTTGAAATAGAACCTAAAGAAGAACCAAGCACCCCACACACTATCCAATCTCTTGGCACACTTCCGCCCGATTTTAGGCAAATCAATTAGCTTATCAGACTCGTTAACTTGGTGCCCGAGCCCAACCTCGAGCATATCAAACGAGTCATGGTTCCACGACTGCGGGGGAGGGCTCGGCTCCACAGACAAGGGGAGATTGATATCCGGCGGGCCGGAAAGAATAACCTGCCTATTCATGTCCCGTTCCGCCTCATCGTGACAGGTAGCAATTGAATCCATCGACAAGAATGTTGAAGGGGGGTAATTCTCAATGCTTAAGCTAGTCAAGAAATCTTCCCCCATTTCCTAACCCTTTCCTACTCTCTACAATTAAGGGTTTTTATACTCAAAACAATCAATAATTCCAATATACAACGAAAACCACCCACCAAGATCACCTTTTTACAGAAGTTCCGCAGCAAGGAGGAACCCCTATAAAATCACCCTAACACTCATGTGGTGAAACAATCCAATCTTTCAACTCAAATTTGAAAAGGGTACTGATGAATCTGGACTCCAATACAAGCATACAAAGAATAGGGCAAAATAGCTGCAGCGTGAATAAATGGATATTATAGAAAAACAAAACAAAATTAAAAAAAAAAAGAAAGAAAAAGAGATCGAATAGGAGAAAAATTAAAGGCCAAAAACTGAGAAATACAAAAAAGAATTACCTTCAGATTGCAAATAATTGAAGATCTGAGCTCGTAATTATCTTGAGACAATGTCCAACTGCAATAGGAGAAGATATGAAATTGAGAATATTATCATTATTATATTATTTTCTTTATTAATATTACCGATACTAAACGACGACGTATTCCGTTATAGAATAAGATAGGGACCACCGCAAAGAACAACCTCCACCGCACCGTGACTGTACTAACACAACCTTTTACTTCCCAATTTTTAATTTATCTATTTATTTATTGTGGTTCCAAACTTCGAGTAATTTAAATTAATAATTTTTTGCTTCTATATTTTTTATTTTATTACTTGCATTGGTTATGGATTCTATAGTATTTTTATAGACTTTTAAAATCGGGGTAGATTCAGATTTTAAAAAATCCTTCAAAATTCTGAGGTATTCAATACAGATTTTGGAAAATCTTTTAAAATCTTTAGGTATTCAACAGTCCTTTTATGGATTCTCTTTCAAAAATATATATAAATTCTACTATACAAGATTTTTCCTAATAACCAAGGATTTCAATGAATTCTCTCAAAGAATTTTACAAACTCTCGACTAGGGATGACAATTTAATCCCGCCCGACACGAACCCGACCCGATATTAATATAATTAATATATAAATTATAAATTAAATATAGTATAAATATTATTATTATAATTAATATATAATAAATATAAATTAATATATATATATATATTAAATAACATGTACAACTAAATAAATTTGGATTTAATACTTATTTACATTTAAAAGTATAATAAATGTTAAAATATATAAAATGCAATTAAAAAATAATTATATATTTTTTATATTGAAAATAAAAATATATCTTAAAAAATTAATTAAAAAAATTACGGATCTGGCCCGAGTCCACCCGATTCATATGGGTCTGGGCTTGGGCCTAATTTTCGGGCCCGACTGGGCCATGGGCTTGTACATATAACCGTGGGTCGGTTCTGGGCATAAGGAAGTCCAGCCCAGCCCGACACATTGTCATCCCTAAACCCGACCCTTTTTCTTCTATTTCGAGTCCTTCCTAGGAATGATAATTTTACACGGTCCGACTCAAATCTGTCCAAGCTCAACCCGATGACGTTATGGTCGGGTTTGAGCTAATGTTTAGGCCCGACATACCCAAGCTCGACCCAAATATTTAAATATCTTATATTAAAACATAAATTTAAAATAATATAAATATAATAATTATTTTTAATGTGTAATAAAAATAAATTAATAGACATATTAAATAAAATGTATGAGCAAAATAATATAAATATCATCATTGTTATTAATTTATAATAAATATAAATTAATAGACATATTAATGAATATTAAAATATATAAATATATTTTAAAATAATTAATTATATATATTTTTAAATATGTTAAAAATAAAATATGGATGTCCGCTCAATCCACATGGGATTGAACTTGGCCTTGAATTACAAGTTCGGTTGGACCATGGGCCGGAGCCCATCAACAAATCTGCATGTCGGGACTGGACATAGGGAAGTTTGGTCTAACCCGACCCATTGTCATCTCTATCCCCGTATTCTATAAAAATCTATGTAAAAAATATATTTTATAATCCTATCAAATCTATGGAAATTTATGTAAATCAATAAAAAAGTCTGTGAAACTCTACACAAACTCTGTGGATTTTCTAAATCCATAGACTTTTTAAAGTCCAAAAAAATTCTAAAAAATCGACGACCAATACACCCCTTTAATTTAATTTTATAATCAATACTAAAAAGTTTATCGTGACTGATTGAATAAATAATTATTTTATAACATTTGACGTTATTTTTTAACTATGTTTTAAGATTGATAAAATTTTAAAATATAATATACTCCCCCTCGTCCACGATCTTTTTTCCCAATTTTCCTTATTGGTCCGTCCACCAAGTTTTTTCCCACTTTCTTTCTATTTTTGGCAACTATTTACTCCACTCACAACTCAACACATCATCAATAATGTGAGCTTCATTCTCCACTAACTACACACTACTCAATATATATAATCATTCATGTGGGCTCCTTATTTCACTCACTATTCTATACACTTGACACATCATCAATAAAGTGGACCCTATTCTTCACTAATTATACAACATTCAATACATTTTACCTTTTACCAACTAAGTCAACACAATTTATTAAAACTCGTGCCGGGTCAAAGTGGGAAGAACAATCGTGGACGGAGGGAGTATAATTCTTAAAATTTTCAAATCTGCAATCTTTTAATAAATATTAATTAAAATATTCCCTCCGTCACACTAAATTTGACACAATTCCCTTATTTGGATGTCTTCCATTAACCTTGACATATTTATAAAATGGTAAAAATTATCCCTTTAAAAAGATATGGACCCTAACACTTTAATCACTCTTACACTATTTTATATTATGAATAATTTTCTTGATTTATTGAATTTCGAAAGTTATGGTTTAGTTAGAGTATCTTGTTAAATTTCATTGATGCAGCCACTAGAAAGGTACTCAATTTGTCATGTTATTCATTATAAGTTATTTTTGAACATGGGACTAAAAGAAAGTGGTGTATTAATGTATAAAATGGCGCTCCAAAAAACAAATTATATTCTGTCGACAAAATAAAAATAAATAAATTACATTATCCAATTTCGATCTTATTTATCGTTATAGAAGGCTGAATTTGGGCTTCAGTTTCATGAAACACATTTTAATTTTTTTGTTTTAGGTTGGTTGGCCCACTAAGAGGGCCAACATTTATCCTCAATAAATTGGGAGTTTCATTTTTAACTTTTGGTACAAGATTTACATTTATTTAAGACCAACCTATTCTCAAATGTGTACCACGAAAAAGTAATTGCAATGTGAAGATCATTATCTATGTCCCATTGTTACATTTATTTATTTTTCACTTGCTCGTAATGTTAAAATTAAATGTGACCACTCTCAATAGGTAGTAGTCTTGAATCATGAATATTGTTACTATAATTGTTCATTTTTTTATGACAATATGATAAAGTTGGAATATCTAATTTCTATTGTTTTTGGAGGGTTACTTTAGTATATAACTTATAATATTCTACAACACAACTAGATAGAGTTTGATCGAGGATCATTCAAGATTAATTTTATCACGTGAGATGGGTTAAAGCTTATAATTCATGATTAATTATACATGACATTGTCCCGAAATTAAGTATCATGTATAAATTTTTCAATCAAACAACTTATAAAATTAATCTCGATGCTCAATCATATCAACCGAACGTCCAGTAATGTCTATTTGGATTTTAGGTGGTATCTGAAATGCTTGAAACCCTACTGTATTTGAAGCGGTCGAAAAAATATATTTTCAAATCTAGAGTACAATTATAGTTTTAGGATATTTTCATAGTAAATTTGGTACCTAAAATTTAGGAAAAGTATCAATCCAAAAGATCAGAACCGAAAAGACATTCCTTAAGAGATCATAAATAATTTTGTAGTATTTGAATTTAATTGATTATTATGCTTAAGTAGTGGTCCAGTTCTTAAATGTGAAGACATTTACATTTAGATGCAAGACATTTCTTAAGACCAATAATAGTGAGAATGTGAAATTAATACTTGAAGTTTACACCTTTTAATAATGTAAATTGACAAAGGAAAATGATGAAATCGACAAAAAGTTGTTCGTAGGATTATTTGTATTACATCACTTATTGACATGCTCACAAATCACATTACATATTATATAAATAAATAATAAAATTATATTAATTGTTTATTTTCTATTAGAGTTTATTGACATGTTAATTCTACCTTATTACATAACAATAAAATAACAATAAATAAACATAAATTATGGAGTAATAACTTATATATTTATTTAAAATCAAGTAATATTATCACATTAGTTAGAAGCATATTAACTCATATATCCACATATACCATACATTGATTGTTGTATTAGGTACTCCCTTTCACTAAACTCGACATAATTATCTGCTACTTTTTATCACTCTTACATTACTTTATATACTTTTTTTAATAACAGTGCTAAAAAATTTTGTGTCATTTTTATTAGGACAGAAGCATTACTTAATATTGCTGCCACGTCAGATTTTATTCGGCCATCTTTATAATTAAAAATATATATATTATATTATAGAAATAAAATATTAAAAAATCGTGAAAAAGCAATAGTAATAATAGAGACAATCGACTTTATGTATTTTATGGGAATTTATTTAAATAAAACAGAGATGACCAACGCATGTGAGGAATCCAGCGACCTTTTCCATACACACCGACACCGCCCCCTTCCACTAGAGTAGAGATGCCCGAGTTTTTATTCAGTTTTACTATTAGTAATTAGGAATATAATCGAATCGAAAGGAACCAAATATTGAGTTCAGTTCGAGTTCAAAAAATAAAGTTCGAGTTTGATTCAAGTTTTAAAAATCAGGTTTGAGTTTGGTTCGTATATTATTCAATTTAATAGTACATTCGAACACGATCTTGAACTCAGCTTGAGTTCGTTAAATATTCGAGTTCGAGCTTGTTAAAAAGCTCGTTGATTAAATTATTTGAGTTAATACATATTTTAATATTAATTTGACATATAATTGCGAACTAGTCCATATATAAATTCGCGAACTATTCGAAGTTCGGTTCGTTTTTAGAGTTTATGAACAAGTTCATTAGCAAACTTTGCGAACTATTCAAAGTTTGACTCGTTAACAAAGTTCGTGAACTTTTTGAGGTGAATACCATTAGATTCGAGTTTTTTGAAAAATAATTAGAGTTCGATTCATAACTCGAGTTCAATTCATTTAGTAAACGAACGAATTTCGAACGATATTTTATTGAACCGAATTTTGAATAGTTTATGGAAAGTTTGTAATCAAAATGAGAATCTATGGTTTTTATTTTTATTTTTATTTTACAGGGTAGGGAATGGAATATTCTCCTATTTTAATTTTAAATTTTAATTATCGATTTTAACTGGATTCAATTTTGATTTTAACAGTTTTCAATTTCACATTAGATTTTATATATGTATTTATTTAAATATATACCATAAGTTATGAACAAAAAGTTGTTTATAGTGAAATTAAATCGGAAAGTTATAGTCAAGGAATTTGCTAATTTCGCACCTAAAAGTTACAAATTCAATACTTTCATATCTTTTGTTTTTTTAATGTTGAATTGTTTCTTTTTTTTGTCATTCTATTATTATTGACTTGTTTTCAAACATAATAAATAATTAGTTTTTTAAATTTTTGGATCATAAGACATTTTTATGTTTTTAGACGATTTCTTATTTTACATGCATTAAGAAAAAGTATTTCTATCTGTTCATAATTTTATTACTCGTTTTGATAGACGCGCGCCTTGAGAATATAATTTAACTTAAAATATATTTGTATTTAATGAAGTTTAAGTCTTTCTTGATTTATTGTATTTAATTAGTTTATAAAGTGGATGAGTCAATCTACAAAAGAAATCGGACAACAAATCCGTGGACGAATTAAAATCGGATAACAGATTTGCAACAAGAGGGAGCAACACAATTACAATACTTGTGATGTTCCTAAAGTATATGTAAAATGAAAAATATAGTTTCAATTTCAAAAAATTCGAATCGAAACCAAAACCCGTCTCCAAACAAGATTTATGTTCTAAACCGAAATCATCGATTTTGATTTTGTTATCGAAATTTATAAATCTTTATTCGGAAATCAAGTATGGTCCCAAATCTTTGGGGTTACTTTTTCCAATAAACGTTGGTTACATTTCTTTATGTTATTTGTACCAGTAACCGGTTTATGGATGAGTGCTCTTGGAGTAGTCGGTTTAGCCCTGAACCTATGTGTCTATGACTTCATTTCTTTAAGAAATTCGTGCAGCGGAAGATTCGGAATTTGAGACTTTCTACACCAAAAATATTCTATTAGACGAAAGTATTCGTGCTTGGATAACATCTCAAGATTAGCCTCATGAAAATCTTATATTCTCTGAAGAGGTTCTACCGCGTGAAAACGCTCTTTAATGAAACTTTATCTGTAGCTAGTCGTGACCAAGAAATACAAATGACTCATATAATTTTTATTTCCCATACCCAAAGATATTAGAATCGGGTATTTTTTTTTCTTGCCACCTCTAAATTGCTCTATCCTTCCTTTTTCCCACTAGTGCTTTCTCTTGTTTCACTAAAAAAATGTATTTTTATTACTCCGTTATGTTTCAATTCAATTGTCTCATTTTATATTCAGATGGTTGTATTATTATATATAAATGAAACAATTAAAGTTGACAGAGGTAGTATTTATTTGGTTGTCGAACTTATTCTTTTTTGATATACCACTATAGAAAATACTACTATTTCCATCACTCTAAAAGCGGTCATATTTTCTTTTTGAACAGTCCATTTAAAGGTGACCGCTCTTCCAAAAAAAAAATTACTTTTAAAATATAATAATCTTACTTTATTCAAATACAAAACTTTATTTTCTTAATATAAGGGATTTTATTTTATTTTTTAATCTCATTTTCCATTAAAAATACTTTTCAATTTTTCTTTAAAATTTGTGTCTACTTTTTTGCGATACGAGAATGAATTGACCAACTGTTATTAGCTATGTTATTCATTCACCTTTTCTTTTACCAAAATTTGTTTGTTTGTTTGTTTTTTTTTTTTTTTTCCCTTTTGATTCATGCTCATATTTAGGCAACTCATATCCCAGAAAGATTTTCTTCTTCTTCACACGCAGAATAAACTCTTTATCGCCACCGCGTCTGTGTATTTCAGGCAATATTACCTTAAACAATTCCTCAAGCCTCAAATCCTATTGTCAATCTCTTTAAAAAATCACGGCTAGAAAAGTGGTTGATGTTGTTGTCAATTGTTAGGCTCTCGCCTTTCAATCTCTTTAAATAATAGCACGAGACTGGTGGGCGAGAAATTCTCTGATTGGGCTCGAATTTCTACCGTGTTTGATTTTGTGAAGCAAGCACTCAAATGAACACAATCTTACTTCGCCGCGTTTGATTTTATTTTAATTTGGTTTGTGAAGGGGTGTATGGGATCTGTCAGTGGATTAGGCATCGGTTTGAGTTTTGCTTTCGGTTTCATTCTCATGGGGATCTTCGCGGAGCTTTGCTACCTGCTATGGCGGAAGAAGAAAACGATTTACTCCACCGGTTCGAAAATCGAGAATCTCGATAAATTCGAGAAATTCTCGTTCCGGCTGTGTTGGACGAATCCCGACTCCGTCGGCGGCGGCGGCAGCAGCCGAGAGCTCACGAACTCAATTAGAAATCAGTTCGAGCAAGAGGAGGATGTGGAGAGCAAATCGGATTCGTCGGCGAAGGGTTACGGCGAGGAAGGGGTGGAATCGGAGCTGATGAGACTGCACAATCTGTGCGGGCCGCCGCGATTCCTGTTCACGATCAAGGAGGAAAGCAGAGAGGATTTGGAATCGGAGGATGGGAAATCGAGAATCAGCAACTGCAAGAGCTTCCGCATGGGCAGCCCAATGCCGTCGCCTGCGGTTAGGGCTTCGAATCTGTGGAGCGGCGAGGCGGTGGCGGAGGCGGAGATGAACAGACTCCGATCTTCACCGTCTCCGACGTTCAAGTTCCTGAAAGATGCGGAGGAGAAATTCATGAGCAGGTTGGCGATGGAAGAAGCTCAGAGGAAGATGAAGGAATCTCCAGCTCATCATGAATCTGGCATTAAGGATATGGAAGATGAAAACGACGACGTTTCGTTTGTGGAGATGAGTAAAGCTGCAACGCAGGTAATGCAATTATCCTCTTCTCCAAATCCCCAGATCTTGAGTTGAGCTGAGGTTGTAGCCATTGTTAGGTTATTGCTCTATTCTTAAACATGTTTCTTGATTTTCTTTTTATTCTTGTATATGTTGATTAGTCTTTACTAATTTTGATCTTGTTTTTTCATTGCATCAAGCAATGGAGATATGAATTCAGTCTAATTTTGCTTGTCGGTTTTCTTTCTAAATATTTAATTTAATTTAATATTTTTGGGTGTAGTTGAAGGAAATTAAGAAATAAAAGTTGGTGATTAATGAATTCATCTTAATTAATGAGGTGTGGGAAGCAATAACTGAGAATGTCAGTGTATTAATATGCTGCATGTAGTCAATGTTTTCCAATTGCTAGTAAACAGGTGGAAACATAAATTCATGCCAGGTGTTTAAATCTGTATATTCTTTATAAAACATTACATTCTATATAATACTACCTCCTAAATTTTTATAATTGTCCTATTTTATTATTTTATTAAAATAAAATAGACCACTTAAAATTTTTGGGGGAGTATATATTATTTGTGATATATTTTAATATTAATTAAATTATAAAAATAACAATAATTATGATGACTCATTATTTAAGTTATATTATCACATAAATAGTAAACACGTTAAAATTGGCAAATAGGGAACAACTTTAACTGTATTACTATTATTTATTCATATATAGTGCATTGGGTATGATTCTTAATTAGTGCATAAATCTTGATTAAATATAAACTCCTATTAATTTCATCAATTTATTGCAAGTGAAAAAAGTATTTAGCATTTCATATTACTGAAATCAAATCTTATTATGCAAAAGAGGAAGAAGCTACACTTTTATCATTACCTATTTATCTATGTATGTATGTTAGTACTCTATATATGCATGTGCTTTCAAGTGTATAACATAAATTTATCTATAAAATTATAAAAATACAAAATAAAAACGCTGTATAGAGTAAACAATTTATTTATCTCTGCGTAATATATTAGTGTCAATGTGAATGTCACTCTATTTTTTGTCCCTAACTAGGCGGAATAAATTAATTCAATAAGTCGAATTTTTTTATTAATATAAAATTCCTATATTCTTACATACATAGTTCAATAATGTGTTCTCATGTGATGTGAAGATGGGCAATAATTTTCAACTTATTTTAATAAATTATACGTATTGTGCACTACTTTATAACTTGTATAGTGATCAAGTGACTTATGATTGAGGATTAAATTGGTGGTTTATTTATTTGGAATGAGACACTATTTTGTAAGTTAATCTTCTATATATAATTAAAGGCAAAGAAACTTACCATTTTAGAATTATATAGGTATAAATGTTTTAAAAGAATCTTAATCGTCGGAACTATAGCCGGATAGAGAACGGTTCTATTCTATATCCAAATATTCTTAACCATTTTAATCGATTTTTTTATCTATAGTTTCATTTATATTTTATATTATATAGAAACATTGCTTGCAATTCATAAATTATAATTTAGCTTGTCAATTCATGTAAATAACACATTTTTAAAGCGTTTCTAAAAGCAACGACATTTGAAATCGAAACTGTTTTGAATGATTTCGATTTCGAAACATGACATGTAATAATCACGATTCAGCTGCGATTTTGAAACACAACCAGCAATAATCACGATTCAGTTGTGGTTTCGAAATAATGGAACTGTAAACCAACAATTTTGATTACGATTCGAAACGTAAACATAACCATGAACATCCTTAAATAGATAGGGATCATTTTTATTATTTTTAGTTGTTTATATAATTTAATTTTAGTTCGTAGAAATGATAATCATGATGACTATACATTGTAACCAAATATTTGAGAATTATTCCACGTGTAACCGCGACATGTTCAAAATAGTGCACAAATAATCAAAATTCTTTCGAAGAAAAAGGTATACAAAAAGAATTTTGATATACTTTAGCTCAAGGCAAAGAGGAATGTAAAGGCAAACATTAATAAAATTAGAAATATATTTTATTAATTTATTTTAATTATTTTGAGATTTTATATTTTTCTAATGAATGCCAGTAGTGATATTGTTCCAAATTATATGAGTAGTGAAGATGTTCCAACTTTTTCATAAAAAAACAAGAATTTTGTCATTTTCATCACGTGAGTTGCCTAAAAAATGCCCCCTGCTTCCACACTTTCTTTGAATTTAAATATTGAATTTAATTGTATGGTGTGTTAGTCTAGTAGAAGTATAATGTTCAAAATAATACTCCATACTTTTGTTAAAATTCTCTTATTTTTCTTTTTGAGTTGTCTTATTAATACTGACTTGTTTTTCTAACATGACAAAAAATTACTCGTTAAAATGTTTGCACCTAATCATTTTTTCAACTTTTACACTACTATTTGATCTACGTGCAAAAAAGAAATAAGCCGGAAATAATGAGACGGAGGGAGTAGATTTTTAGTCAGTAACACGACTTTGTAATTTAAATTTAATATAATATTTTTAAATATTACACTTAGTCATTTGTATCTTCTAGTGATGTCATCACATATATAATAAATTAATAGTGATAATTTTTCTATAAATTAATTTTCATTTAATTTTTTCACAATCTTATAATAATAACGAATATTAAATATGATTTATATTAATTCTAACTGTTAATTATAATGAATGAATGGACACACTCTATCTCATATAAATCTAATTATATATATAAAAACTAATTATACATACCTATTTATATATATACACATGTACGTGGGCATTTATGCTGAATATATCATTATACACTAGTTGCTTTAAGCTTTCAATTTGACCATCAAGTTATTCAATTATTATTATTATTTTTTAAATCGTATTATAAAATATTGGAACTCAAGATTAGGGGTGTCAAATCGTGCGGGTTGGGTCGTTATCGGGTCGACCTGATAATAACCCGACCTGTTAAGGTCAAACCTGAACCCGACCTGTTAAGGTTTTGCCGAACCCGAACCCGAACCCGACCTGCTAAGCTCAAACCCGAACACGACACGAACACGATAACTTTCGTGTTGACACGACACGATAACGACACGATAATGACACGACACGTTATCGACACGATAAAAAATTAAATTTATATGATAAAAAATATAAAAATTATAAATTTATAATAAAAAATATA
Organism: Leonotis leonurus; assembly: GCA_026898415.1. Lineage (NCBI taxonomy): Eukaryota > Viridiplantae > Streptophyta > Magnoliopsida > Lamiales > Lamiaceae > Leonotis > Leonotis leonurus. The sequence continues at coordinate 698,606 of JAPKLX010000008.1, forward strand.
AATGCATAATTTTTAAAATTTATAGAATATATTCATTTTTAGATTTTAAAAAAATACAAAATATTTTAGAAAAAATATATCACAAATTACATTCACTTCAAAATATAAATAATTAATATATTATAAAATTTTCTTATCAGGTAACCTGAACCCGACCCGAACCCGACCTGTTAATTTCGTGTTCTTATCAGGTCAACCTGATAACGACCCGAACCCGATAAAGCTTGACACTAACCCATTAATTTCGTGCGTGTTCGTGTCGGATTATCGTGTCGTGTCAAAAATTGACAGCCCTACTCAAGATCTTTATTTTTTGAACAACAACATTTTATTACTAAATCAATATAAAGAAAAAATTGATAAAAAGAAAAGCCAATGATCGAAAACCAAGTGTCATGATCAAACTAATCAAGAATAAATATTGAGCTCCAATTATGTAGAAATTATTGACTCTGCGTCCACCTTATTTTCTATACATATTTTAAATAAAAAAGAGAAAATTTAATTTATGCTACCTCCATCAGCTCAAGTCCTTATGGTTTACATTAAATGGCTTAAGCAGTCATCGATGAGTTCATTTATTCTTTCGGCCTAAATTTTCAAAGAGATACTGATCGTAGTGAGTCTAGTGATTAGACACTACATATGTCTTAAAATTACCGACATTTTGAGTTTTCATTAAATCCACAATAATATATATATATATACATGATTTATGTATTTAATTTACATATTTTATAATGTATGTTAATACTTTTAAAATAAGTGGATAGTGGATGATTTAGGGTAGGGGCCAGCCCACCTTAGTTTGTGATAACTGCTTTGCTCTTACAATCAACAAACATAGATGGGTCATTCAATTACTTCACATGCATCTATTTTGGACATTCTTGTTTCAAATATTTACGAATTTCGAGTTTCAATTAATATTTTTTGAATTATATAATATAATTGATATATTTATGAAAATAAATAATCCCGATTGTTCGATTTTAAAGTGAAAAAGATGACATGATCTAAAAGTATAGGATCACTTCCCCTACCCACTAAGAGCACAATTTAACTTTAACTTACTTGCATCTAATGTAGCAATACAACATAGTGTTAAATAAATGTACGAATTATTATAATTTTTATTTTTAATTATTTTATATTATTTTATATAATATTAAATTGTATTATTATCAATAAACCTTAATTATAAAGTAAAACTTAATAAAATTTTATTAAAAAATACTATATTTTATCTGTGTAATATTTCATATTATTCGTACACAAGTTAAGTTATATCCGTCGTGAGTAAGCCGGACTGTGCAAAGGAAGGATTTTATGTCAAAGTATACATGTAACTTATTGAATATTGAAGCAGGAAACGATACATACTCCAATAATTTGCATTAAATACTTTGTAACAGATATATACTTGTGTGTTATTTGTAATAAATGCCGATTCACATTAATGATCACTAAATAAGGTGAGTTGTAGTATCTGTTTCTGAAACAATATTTAGATATCGATTGGACTTTGATGGCGTTATCAAAATAAATTTTCTTTTCTAGATAGATAAATAGCTAAAATTGGGGTAAAAATCCTCACTTTATTAAATTAAAAAGGGAAAATGATTTTAAAATACACCAGCTATAGTCATTTTCTTAATTTTAACACGAACTATTAAACATTTCTATAAATATACGAATTTTATCATTTACTCAATTTTTGACATAACGTTGATTTTACACAAAAATCGAAACTGACATAGCACAACTTATCTGATGTGGATTTTTTTAATTATTTAAAATACATAAACTTTTAACGTTATACTCCCTCCGTCCCACTAAATTAGACCCATTTGAAAAGTAGATAAGTGTATTATTTTAATACAAATGAGTCTAATTTAGTGGGACAGAGGGAGTATTAATTTTAACATGAACTTTAGTACTTACTCAATTTTTGACATAAAGTTGATTTTACACAAAATCGAGACTTATGACGTGAATTATAAATTATTAATATTTTTGCTTCACTTCAATTATTAATTATTTAGCATTTAAGAATATATCTTATTCACGATTATTAAATACAAATCGAATATTTTACGGCACCGTATTACACTTCTGCGGTCCCAGCGTCTGTCTCAACTTCCCGAGCATGTCCCCGCGCGATTACAGCGCCGCCGCATAGGGTTGTAAACGAATCGAATCAAATCAAATATTTTATATTAAAATTAGATTCGTATTCGATTCGATATAGATATTCGAATTATTCGATTCGATTTGAATATTCATCTTTTTATAAATATTTATATTTGATTTAAAATCCACGTCATAAGTCCCGATTTTGTGTAAATTCAACTTTATGTCAAAAATTGAGTAAGTACTAAAGTTCATGTTAAAATTAATATAACGTTAAAAGTTCATGGATTTTAAATAATTCAAAAAATCCACGTCAAATAAGTTGTGCCATGTCAGTTTTGGTTTTTGTGTAAAGTCAACGTTATGTCAAAAATTAAGTAAGTGATAAAGTTTGTGTATTTATAGAAATGTTTAATAATTCGTGTTAAAATTAAAAAAATAACTATAGTTGATATATTTTAAAATCATTTCCCCAATTAAAAATAATAAGAAATATTTATTTAAAATAATAAATAAAATACTCAATACATAATAATATATGAATTTTATAACGTGCTCATACAATTTAAATTATTTTATAAAACGAATTAATAAGTGATAAATTTGTCGTATTATCATGTAATATAAATATCTTATCTTTTATTTTAAATAAATAATTTATATTTTATTTTATAGAAATAAGTAATTTTACTCATTAGCGATTTAAATTCTTCCAAACCCTGATGATTTGAACTCCAAAAGGGTAAAGACTCCCGCTTCACTCTCATTTCAAATACGCTCACTCACTCAACGTCTCTCTCATCTTCATCCTCTTCTTCTGAATCCAAAATTCAAAGCACAATTTGGAGAAAGGAAATGGCGACCAATTTTGGGGTGATGGATGCAGCATACTTCGTTGGCAGATCGGAGATTCTCTCGTGGATCAATTCTACTCTCCATCTCAATCTGTCCAAAGTCGAAGAGGTATGAACCTAGCTAATCTGACAACCGCGTGTGAATATATTTAACTTATCACGAGATCTGTAACTTCAGGCTTGCACCGGCGCCGTCCACTGCCAGTTGATGGATGCGGTTCATCAGGGGGCGGTTCCGATGCACAAAGTCAATTTCGACGCCAAGAATGAGTACGAGATGATTCAGAACTACAAGGTCCTTCAAGACGTGTTCAATAAACTTAAAATCACTAAGGTATTTACTTGTCTTGACTCATCCGATTTACGTTTTCTTAAGGAAACTGAATATATATGTTTGAGCTATTCTGTTTGTGCCATTACTTACGCTTACGTGGTTAGATCTGTGAAGCTTTTGGTTTATGACAGTTCGTTTTGTTTGTTAATTTTCTTGTGGAGGAAAATTGGTGATACATATGTTTTGTTGTTGAGTGCAGCACATAGAGGTGAACAAATTGATTAAAGGAAGGGCGCTGGACAATCTAGAATTTATGCAATGGATGAAGCGTTATTGTGATTCTGTAAATGGTGGGCAAATGAATAGGTAAGTTCATGTTTTCCTCTTTGCCGAGTAATGAATTCCCCCTCTTGCATTGGTTATGGTGTCTGTCTGCTAATTGAGCAATTTGAAGGATATATTCAAATATAGCGTATAGGAATCGTGATGAGCTTTGCATAGTCATCTAAAATCATAATGCTGATCTATTCTGGAGCTAAATCATGTAACTGAGAAATTGCGATTAACACGCTATACACTTATATGAGCATAGCTGGCTTGTAAAATGCATAGTGTTGCTATATTTCTGATAAATTGAGCCAAGACGTGGTTTTGTGAACTTGGATATAGGTTTGTAAACATAGATATGTATAAGCTATAAATTTTAAACTATCTATAAACAATTTAAGATTTATGTAGTAATAATTTTACCTGTGTTAGTATGATGCGGTTATTCTTCTAATACGACTTTGTATACTTGCTTCGCGAAATCTTTTATTTTCTCTTTTATTTTCTAATGCTTTTCTGGGGTAGTGTAGTTACAATGCTTTGGAAAGAAGAGAGGCTTGCAAGGGTGGGAAAGAGCTGAGCAAGAGAGCTTCAGCTAAAAACGCAGCCTCTGTACACAAACAAGCCAATCACAGCGGTAGAAGGCCTGATGTTGCAACCCGGCCTGTTATGCCAAATAGACCTTCTTCGAGTGGTGGGAGTTCTGGCTGCTCAGAAGCAGAGCGCGCAATGTTTGAGGAACAGGTTAAAAATTCTATCTGCTGTTGAATGTTCAATGAAGCTGATAAACATTTACACCCTTATAAGTTATTAACTTTATCCATCTGCAGATCACAAAGCTTAAGCTATCGATAGATAGTCTAGAGAAGGAAAGAGACTTCTACTTTGGCAAATTGAGAGATATTGAGATCTTCTGTGAGAACCCCACTGTTGCAAAAGTACCGGTACCGCTTCAGCCCTATGTTTCAAAGGAATTAGTCTTAATAGGTGATGAGTAAATTATTACACTTGGATGCTCGATCGTTAATATTAATATCTGTTGCAGGAGGTGGAAGCGGTGAAAAGGATTTTATATGCTGCAGAAGATGATGCACCAGCTGATTTAGAAGCTCAACAGGAAGAACAATTATCAGGTGTCTCATCCGAAGAGGAGAAGCAGATATTCGATTCCCAGAAGAGGAAAATCATTGTCAATGTTGATGTTGATGTTGCTGCAAGCAATACATTGTCTCCAAGGCAACGTTTATCTGAAGCATCCGACGTCCACTGCATGTGATCTTACTGATCATATATTTTATTCAATCATCTTTTACATGCTATAACATCTATATCATCGTTAGGCCTGTGCGCATCTTGCTTGTTAGAACATATGTATGAAAAAATCTCCCATATTTTGCCTGGTAAGAACCACCCTTATCATCAGAATATATTGGATGCTTTAGCAGAGGGTACAATTAAAGTTGAAAAATAATGTTGCTTATCCCCCAGACCGTTTATTTTACGTGAGACAGATTATAACACTAGTCACATACACAACATACACAGCTGTAAAATAAACTTAACACAAAGAGTTGGTAACCCAGTTCGGTGCTCTTCACCTACGTTTGGGGGGCCACGCCCAAAAGAGATCAAACACTATTTAAAGACACAGTTAGTTACAAATGTCTGTTTACGCTCTAAGGGACCTATCATCTTAAGCTACCCCTAACTCTCAACTGCTCTTTCTCTAAGTGTTTGAAACTAGCCTCTCACTAGACTAGCCAATCCCGGAACCCTCAACGGGATTACCCCTTGCACAAAAACTCTCAACCCAACTCTCAACCTCACGTAGATCGTCGGGGAAATCTTCTACACACACATGGAATGTGTATAGGCGGAAATAGTACTTCTTCTTGAATATGAAAAGCTTGAACACAATATGTCGAAGAAGTCTCTCTCGTCTGGGTTGTCCGCTGAGGCGTCCAACTACCTTGTTATGTAGGACCGAGAGTGAGCCCTAGCATGCTTGCCTTGTGTGAATATGGCAACATGAATCTTCCTTGCATGGTATCTAGAATAAATCATTCCTTGGATACTTCCCTTGTATGCTGTTCCTTTCCTTGCATAGATCATTTCCTTGTAATAGACCACGGAAATCTTCTTGTAGCAGCGCACATGTCATGCCTAAAATACACCATAGTAAATATGAAAATTTCCTTCCATGCAAAGATTCGTCAGGATGACGCGTCTGAGACAGTCCGTAAGACAGAAAACATGTTGGGTTGGGGAAGTTGTCTCAACTGGTTGTCTAAAATAAATTAGCCAACACTTCATGCACTCACAAAAGTGTTATAAAAAATTTAAGCATTTGAGGTTAAAGTGGCATGATTTATTGCTTTCACTAGACGTTTGTTTAGTTTGATTATTATTCGTGTCGTAGATCCAATATCTGATCATGATTTCATGCATATAAAGAAACATATAGTATATGCTGTGGAAAAGGCACACGCCAGGAATATAAATTGTTGTGCAGGAAGGAATGCTGAATGCATGTGGATATAAAATATTGGGAGATGCATGATATTATTGAAGAAGAGAGATGGACATGATGAGAGACGAAGTAAACACAGATATGAAGAGAGCAACGGAGGTGGCACCAAATTTGGTGAGCAAAGTGAATGACAAACTCCTCAAATTTCAACAAACTCATCCCACGCACTGGAAACGGTGGGAAAATGTGTCGATATATAGGGTTCCAAGGAGCATGAAGGACTTGTGCAGGAGAGCCTACACTCCACAGATGGTGTCGATAGGGCCGTACCACCATGGGGAGGCTCAGCTAGCGAGCATGGAGGAGCACAAGCAGCGCGCTCTCCTCACTTTCCTCCACCGGTCCCAAAAGCCCTTCGAATGCTACGTGGAGGCGTTGGTGCCCACTGTGGAGGATCTCAAGGATGCCTATGAACAATTAGATCCGGAGTGGAAGTACGACACCGAGGCGTTTCTAGAGTTGATGATCGTCGATGGCTGCTTCATTTTGGAGTTGATGCGGACTAGTGTCGACTCCTGGACGGAGATGAGATATCCGAAAAACGATCCAGTCTTTAGCAACCACGGAAAAGTCTTCTTGCTCCCCTATCTAAAACAGGACATGCTCATGCTCGAGAATCAGCTTCCTCTGCTCCTTAATTATCATCAAACTACTAGAAGCCGAATCTTCCTCTACGGTAACTATATTTTTTTAGAACATGAATGTGGGATCTAATTCTACTTTTAATAATGACCTTTTCATTTACGGAAAATTTTATCATAAACATATAGTAGACTATACTAAATTATTTCTTAGAATTACAACATCATCATATTCAAAGAAAAATATTACTAATAACCTACATTATCGAGTTTCTACAATTCCACTATAAGATTTTATTACCATGATGAAGTTTTCCCACTATTAATTTTTTTTTAAGAAAGACGACCTTGGTCTCTTTTGAATAAGGACGAGACTTCAGATCAGCAGTCAAAGGGGCGACAACGGTAAGTATGGCAAGCTTTTTTGAAGCCTCCCACTATTAAATTCTATAATTGAATCTTCCACACAATTCTGCGATAAGGTCTAACTCATTGTTGAATCGTATAGAAGGCTCACTTATGTAGTTAAATTGTGAGAAAATGATGTTGTAATTATAGTATATATATGATTTAGAACAGGTTTTGTATTCCGTGTTAAATTTATGTTCCAATTGGAACCCACATCTGAAGATGAATTTAGATGTGGAAAAGTATTAATTAAGATTAAATCGATTTTTCTAGAAGAAAAACGTATAAACAATGTATGTCTGTTAATTAATGCGTTGCGTTTTAAGCCACATGAGTGCATAATTGCCACCACATGAGTTCTAATTTGTGAGAAATCGAATTTATTAATTTATAAATTTGATGAATGAATTTGTAATGATAAATATGATTTGCATTCAGCACCCCGGAAGGGGTGGCTACAAAGCTCATTCTTAAGTTTTTCTATGCATCATCGCCGTACCGATAAGCCCAAGCGTACAGAAATTGCGTCCATATTTTAGACTTGGCGTCGGAGAACATGTTGATGCGCGATTACCGTCTCCAGCGGTGGCGGCGGCACGTTACTCTCAGCCAAGAAGCTGGCGGAAGCAGGGATCCGGATAGGGCAAAGCAAAACGAGAAGCCTAACCGGCATCGAATTCCAAGGAGGAACCCTGAAGCTGCCGAGGATCATCGAGGACGACTCGGTGGAGTCGCTGTACCTGAACACGATGGCGTTCGAACGCCTCCACGTGGGGGCCGGGAACGAGGTGACGTCGTTTGTCTTCTTCATGAGCAGCATAATCCTTAGCGCGAGAGACGCGGCGCTGCTGCAGTCTCGCGGCGTGATTCACAATGCCGTAGGAAACGACCAGGCCGTCGCCAACTTGTTCAATTCCCTTTCCAAGGGCGTCGCTATCGATCCCGATAGCCCCCTGGTCTTTACCGCCGATCAAATCGGCGACTACTGCGATAAGCTGCTGCCGCGTTGCAGGATTCTGTACAAGGATATGGTGGAGTACTTGAACAATTGGAAAGCCGTTTCCATCCTTGCTGCAATTTCCCTATTTGCCCTCGCTGCCACTCAGACTCTCTACACTCTCCTCGCCTATTATCATCGTTCCAAATGATACTCCTCTTTCATTTTTTCACTTTACAAAGCTTCAATCATTGTCGATCGGTTGTTAAAACACAAATTATCATCAATTTTTTAACTTTATACTTTTTGGTTTCGCTCTTAATATTATATTTTAATTAAAATACTAAGTCTATTTTGGTATTATGGCATAAGGGGGTATTTTGGTATTCGTCCCGTATTTGTGAGATTTTTATAGACTTTTAAAATTTGGAATATTCAATTTAAAATTTAAAAAGTACTTTAAAATCTTGAGATATTCAATACTGATTTTAAAAAGTCTTCTAAAATCTTAAGGGCATGTTTGGTAGCCAAGATAAGATATAACATGATAAGATTAAATTTGTATGGTGTATAAGGATTATTTTAATCTCACCCCTTCCTTATGATTAAAATATAGGGAAAAATGATGATTTTGTAAGTATCCAACAAGTTTATGGACTTTTATGGATTATCTTTCAAGAATATATATAAATTGTACTATACAAAATCTCTTCTAATAACTAGAAATTTCAACGAATTCTCTCAAAGAATTTTACAAATCCGACTAGGGATGACAATTTAGCCCCGTCCGACCCAAACCTGATCCGACATTAATATAATTAATATATAATAAATATAAATTAATATACATTAAATAACATATACAACTAAATAAATTTAGATTTAATATTTAGTTACATTTAAAAGTATAATAAATATTAAAATATATAAAATTCAATTTAAAAATAATTATATATTTTTTATGTATTAAAAATAAAAAAATATTTTAAAAAATTAATTAAAAAAATCACGGGTCTGGCTTGAGTCCACCCGATTCATATGGGTCTGGGCTTAGGCCTAATTTTCAGGCCCGACTGGGCCAGTACATATAACCGCAGGCCGGATCTGGTATAGGGAAGTCCGACCCAGCCCGACATATTGTCATCCCTAAACTCGACCCCTCTTTCTCAAATCTATCCAAGCCCGACCCACACATTTAAATATCTTATATTAAACCATAAATTTAAAATAATATAAATATAATAATTATTTTTAATGTATAATAAAAATAAATTAATAGACATATTAAATAAAATATATGAGTAAAATAATATAAATATCAACATTGATATTAATGTATAATAAATATAATTAATAGACATATTAATGAATATTAAAATATATATAAATATGTTTTAAAAAAATAAAGTAGAAATAAAATATGGATGTCGCTCAATCCATGGTATGAGCTTGGCCTTGAATTTCGGTTGGGCCATGGGTTGGGTTTGGGCCCATCTACAAAACTGCATGTCGGGACTGGGCGTTGGGAAGTCCGGTCCAACCCGACCCATTGTTATCCCTAGCCCCGTATTCTATGAAAGTTTATGTAAAAAAGTATTATACAATCTTATGAAATCTATGAAAATCCATGTGCCTTAATAAAAAGTAGGTGAAACTCTATACGAAATCTATGAATTTTCTAAATCCATATATACTTTTTAAAATTCTAAAAAAATCCAATAGAATCTCAATTGAATACACGCCCTAAAACCCTGTTTGATATCAATGAGACGGTAATCGTCTCAAGATAACATCATGTCATGGATATCAAACATAGCCTAAGAGTTTTTTAATTAAAATAAAAATAAATAACGGGATTAATACTGCTTATAGCCTGATATCTATTTAGTTCTGTAGTGATAAAGTTGTCTTAATATTCCCTCCGTCCACAAAGAACTTGCACATTTGTGCACTTTATTAAGTCTACAAAAAACTTGCACACTTCTACTTTTAATAATTATACTTATATTGTTGGATCTAACATTACCTTTTTAATCACGCACATTATATATTTAACTATAAATAATGTGGGACCCTGATTCCACTCATATCATATTTAATTTATTTATCAATCGACCACTAACTTTTCTTCAACTCACAACACATTCGTAACATTCGTTAAAATCCGTGTCCAACCCAAGTATGTAAATACTTGATGGACGGAGGGAATACTACTTATTATTTGATCCATCATTAGTTAAGAATCTATTCTTTCCTCTCTTTTTTTAATATAATTTTACAAGATACTTAATATTTTAATTTTCACATAATTCATTTTTCCATCAAAAATATATTATATATGTTTTTAAATTTATATCTAATTTTCCATAACACATCATTTATAGATGGAGAAAATATCTGCTAAAATTTGCTATAATTCTCTTCCAATGAGACTTTTTGACATATTTTACGTATAATTAAATTAAATTAAATTAATAATTATGGATTGGCAGTATTTGATTTATACTTAACCCCCCAAAGTTGTAAGGTTATTATTTGATAGAAAATAAATGCAAGTGCTCTTAGAATAACCTAACTAATTGCCAAGCAACTTCCTTTCAAGAAAAAAAATAGGAAAAAGAACCAAAGAAAAAGAGAAACTGAATTGTACAAACACATGGAAAAAATGTTTATGCACCTCATTAACTCATATATTTCATTAGTGTTTGTGAAATTTTCTCATGATGATATTAATCATCTTTCTTATTATTTTATAAAAATAAAAAAATTTACTCAATAACACTTAAATTCTTCAAATTTGTTTAATTATTATATTATATATGGTTCTTTTGAGAGTGCAAATTCTTCAAATTTGTATAATTATTATTTCAGACAAAATCAATTATCTAATTAGATTCAAACCAACCGTTCGTTTACACAAGAAAGTCAACCCATTGAGTCCAAGAAAATGGCAAATTTCAATCTCAGTTGAAGAATTTGTGATCATTCCAACCATCTTACTTCAGTCGGTCTCACAATTTCCATCTCTCTCCAAGAAAAACACCCCCTATCTTCATCACTCATATCTCATCTTCGCCACCAAAACCCGCCGGAAAATCAAACATGGCGGCGGCGCTCCTCACCCGCCCACTTCATCAGGCTGAAAATTTTCATCCTGGGTTATCCCCGGCGGCGGCTTCCGTGAACGGATTTGAGGTGGACTGCGGCGAGATGGTGTACGTGGCGGTGGGGAAGTCGCCGGAGAAGACGGCGGCGTTGCTGCAGTGGACTTTCAGCACTTTCCCGCGGCGGGAAGTTTGCTTGGTTCATGTTCACCGACCTTCTCCGCTCATTCCAACTCTGTGTAAAATTCTTTTAATTATTGGAAACGTTTCTTCCTCTTGTTTAATTTTCTACTATCCTTTTCTTATTGTTTGTGGATTAAATTGTGTTACGTGCAGTGGGGAAGCTACCAGCAAGTCAAGCAAGCCCTGAAATTGCAGCAGCATTTAGAATTGAGGAGAGGGAGGAGACGATGAAGCTCTTGTCTACTTACTTAACGAGTTGCAGCAAATCAAGGGTATATATTTCATCTTTGAAATCTTTAGGAAAAAGGGTGATCTTGATTATTGCATATCTCTACTATGACTTTGAGAGTCACTTCTATTATGGAAAACTTCCTTAAAGATATAAATTCTCTCCTCTGTATGTTAGATGATGATAAGATGTGGTTGTTATGAAGTCTCTGCTTATATGGCAATCAATTTTCAACAAATTTAATTGGAAGTTTCAATCACTCATCAGATTAGTCTTTACTCCTTTATAGTATTCACCTAAAGCCAAAATGGCTTCATTTGAACGGTGTTTCATGAAGAAAGTCCGTATGTATGCAGGTTAAGGCGCAATTTATTACTGCTGAAGCTGGTGAGGTTCAGAAAGGACTTTTGGATTTGGTAAATCTGCACGCTATAAAGAAACTTGTTGTTGGAGCAATGCCAGTGTATGTTTCAGTTTCTTCCTGTTTCCAGTGGTCTTTCATGCTGAGTTGATCTCTCAAAATTCTCTTTGCATGTATTGTAGCTATGCCTAATAGTGTATAAAATGTCGTAAAGGGAAAAAGAGCTTCTGCAAGCCTGTTGTTTTCAAAACATGCACCTAATCCATGAATGAAGCAACACTTCTCATACACGTAGGGCCTTTTGATCTTCCTCTCTTAATTCTTTGTTCACTTTTGGAAATTGTTACTTCTGTGCCAAGAGAATTTGTCCACTGTTAGAAACATTCCATTAGCATGACATGTTCATTATATGACTTTATATGGTGTCTTGCTGACTTAAGCTCAAGTGATGGTGACTCGATTGGTTCACCTCTCGTAATGGTTAGAAAGAGTAGTGTTGTAATACCTCTCTTCTGAAAGTCTAGGAATAGCATACGTGCTTTCAAAATTCTCTTTTCTTAACTTTACAGTGCCATGAAAGGGAAAAAGAGCTCTTGCAAGGCCTGTCGTGTTTCAAAACACGCTCCTCCTTTTTGTGAGATGTGGTTTGTTGACAAAGGAAAGCTGATTTGGAGAAGAAAAGCTTCGACAAATGTAGCCATTCATCAATCAAGCTGTGAACTAGCTGCATCCCTTGCAGACAATTTCGGATCTTGCTCCTTAAACTCTGTCCCGAACGAGGTTAGTTTTTGTCATCAAGTCTCCCGTTCTCGTTCGGATACAAAAGTATGCTTACATGGGACAAAATCATGTACAGGAAGAATGTGATAAAAAATCATGCGATGCACTGCACAGCCATAACATATCTTCCTCAACAAGCATGAACTCCTGCACCGGAAGCGCCACTTTTATGGGAATAAGAGAATCTTCTAATTTAAGTGAAAATTCGGAGGGAGAGCGCTTGTGTTCTCAGGTTTCAGAATTACATGGTGAAGTTGAAGAAAATCGAGAGCTCATAGAGCAAGAGAAAGTGGAAGTTGAGGCCTTAGGGGCGACTAATAAGGTCATACTAGAACCATAGTCGCTTGAAACCGAACTGTTATTATTCTAATAAAGTTTTGACGAAGCTCGGTCATCTTTATAATACCAGGATATCTTTCTATGATCTCTTAGGTTGAAGCATTGGAAAGTGTTCGTTCTCATGAAGTCCAACTTCGAATAGTGGCTGAGGATGCAATTTCAAATGCAGTTCAAGAACAAGAGAAGCTATTTGAAGAACGAGAGAGAATAACCGAAGAGTTACAGAAGACCATGAGGAATATAGCCGTCCTGGATAGTCGTGCACAGGAATCAAACTGCAGACGTGAAGAAGTTGCTGTGGAGCTGAAGCTTATTCAGGCTTCTGTTGCAACTCTGAGGAAGGAGAGGCAGAAACTTCAGAGGCAGAAGATTGAAGCTATGAGATGGCTTCATAGATGGAGAAGTCGCGAACAATGTGAAGATGCAAATAGGACCGAATCTTTTGGTTCGGTTGGTGATGTTTATGAAATGCCGGAGTTCTCGTTGTCGGATCTTGAGGCTGCGACATGCTGTTTCTCTGAGAATTTCAGCATTGGCCGAGGAGTGTATGGTGTTGTGTACAAGGGGGAAATGTTAGACAAGACTGTTGCTGTGAAGAAGCTCCATTCGTACAATATGCAGAGGCAACTAGAGTTTCACAGAGAGGTAGATCTTCACCCTTCCGAACACCAGTTTTTTTTCCATCTTTCTTTTCTTATTCTTTATCGGGCATGCTGACCATCGATCGATCCTTCGAATATAAGGTTCTATGTGTGGGAAGACTGCATCATCCTCATCTTGTCGAATTAGTTGGTGTATGCCAAGAGTCTTGGTTGCTCGTTTATGAGTATTTGTCTGGTGGCAGCCTTCGAGAACACCTTCTGGAGAGCAAAATTCATTCCCTTGCCTGGAAGATGCGAGCTCAGATTGTGGCTGATATCGCGAGCGGCCTCCAGTTCTTGCATTCTTTCGGACCTAAAAAGATCGTGCATGGAAACATGAAGCCTGAGAATATCTTCTTTGATTCTCAAAACAGATGCAAAATAAGCGATTATGTTGATCATATGCTTACAGCCGGCCAAGCTGCACGCTGCCCCAGTTTCCGTGGTGGTTCTGCTTCGAGTGGTTGTTTATATACAGATCCTGAATCTTACAGAACCGGAGCGCTGACCCACAACTCTGACATATACTCGTTCGGGGTAATCACACTTCAGCTAGTCACGGGAAAAACTCATGGAGATTTAGTTGGCGAGGTACGGAGGACATTATCCGGAGGCAGAGTGGAATCCATCCTGGATTTCTCTGCTGGTGAGTGGTCGACGTATGTGGCTCGAAGGCTGGTGGAGTTGGGATTGCAATGCTGTGAATTGAACAGTAGGGAAAGACCGGATCTTACGTTATCGCTCGTGAAGGAGCTGCAGTGCATGCCTTTCTTGGAAGAGCAGACTGTACCGTCCTTTTTCTTATGCCCGATTCTTCGTGTAAGTAGCATTCCCTAAAATCGACATTCGTAACTAACTCATCTCATAGCCTTCTCATTGTGTGCTCGCATTACGCTGGTCTCATTTCAGGAAATAATGCACGATCCCCAGGTGGCAGCAGACGGGTTCACCTACGAGGGAGAGGCCATACGGGAATGGCTGGGAAATCGGCATGACACTTCTCCCATGACAAATGCGAAGTTAAGTGACTTGAACCTAACCCCCAATCATTCCCTAAGGCTTGTTATTCAAGATTGGATTGCAAATCTTAAAATCACATCATCATAAATGTTAGAAGAGTCCATGTTACTCACCATGTACATAATATAGTATTTTATAGGAATTTCAAATTCAAAGCATTGTTCTCATAAGTAAGGCTACTGGTCTTTGAGATTACACCGATACACTCAATTCGATTTACCAGAAGTAAACTGTGCCTAAACTCAAGATCTTAGAACATATGTGCCTAATGAACATGATCACACATTTTCTTGACTGAAATGTAGTAGCCATGACCCCATTTGATGATTAGCAGCTTTCCTTCGACTTCTCAATACGCCTGCAGCTCATCTGCACCCGAGAGCAGAGACATGGCTTCAAAAGGATGATGGTGATCTTTGACCGATGTTTTAATCCTGGGCCCGGGTTTTCGCTCACTCAATAGGGGCTTTTCCTCTCCGGTGCAGTCCCGGCTTCTTTCATCCAGTTCCTTCTTGAGAATACTCTCTTTCGGAGCCATATTCTCTTTGGAATCAGCATGAGAAGTGGCGATTTCGCGTTGGTTTGGAATCGGAAAGAGATTTTCGTGATCGGTGTGGTGAGTGGACTCGGACTCGGAGTTGCTTCTTTGGATTGCAGAGGAAGTCCTGATGCAGAAGCTACCAAACCCTTGAATCCCTCTTGAAACTTTCCTTGCCTTATCTCTTTCTTCTTTCAGAAGAGGCCCTTTCTCTAGCAGCTTCACTACTCTCACTGATTTCTTCCTCACATTCATACCCCAATCAAATCTGAAAACAGACAAAGGTTACCAACTTAGAAAAAAACAACATGCTTCTGTTCAAATCTACATTTACCCTTGTCTTGCTCCATTTAGGGCTAATCAGTTCAAAATACACACTATCATATCTATTGTTTCTTTCCACCACTTTCAAATCTTGATTCTAAACCAATTGTTTGTCACGGATACGTCGGGCTGACATAAGAACCAAAGTCGTATTATCTATAACAACATGTAGGGGTGGAAGATTGGTGCAGTTCGGATAACTGATATGCAGTTCGTGGTTGTTCTTCGTTCTTCGTATGCAATTTGGCCGAAATATACTATCGTAATCGATCTGTTTAAGGAATTTCGATTTGATGCTATCCGAATATTCAAAACAATTGAAAATTAGAAGAAAGAAATGAAATGGCAATTCTATTTCAATATTTTCCCTTTCCAAAATTTGCAATAAGTTAACAAATAAATCATTATCAAACATCAAACTAGTAAGCAAATATTGAACCTCTTCAAGAATTCAAAATTGACTTAACAAGCAAACAGAAACTTGTTTTCATATAAAAGCATAAAAAAAAGTTCATTAACTAAACATAAAACTAACTTAATATAAAAGAAACGGCAAATATGGGTGAAATGTTGATGTTAGAGGTTGAGAGATTGTAGAACAAGTGTGGGCTAATAGCTAAAAATAAAAAATGTGTCCATTGAAATATAAATTATTACTTTTAATTTGAAAAATCAGTTAATCGCTTATTGATCCGAAAATCATAAAAACCATTATCTAATAATCGACCCACTATCCGAAAATTGTGAATATCGATTATCTATCCGAAAATTGTGAATATCGATTATCTACGTAGTCGTTCTTGATCAGATCAGATAGTTAATATCCGAAATAACTGATCTATCCAAAAACTATGAATATCGATTATCTATAATCATTGTATATCAGATCAGATAGTTAATATCTGAAATAACCGAACCGAACTTCCAACCTATTATCTTGATAAAAGTGTAGACTAGTAATCTCGTATATAGGAGAGAGGAGGAGAATACCCTTTGTGATCAATGTAGTGGAAGCTGTGCATTTGTGAGATGACATCTCTATCACATTGAAACTCTTCTGCAACTCTTTCTGGGCCATGACTCAACAAGTGTTCAAGCACTATCACAGCCTTGTAAGAAGCCCTCCAATCACTCTCCTCAAATCTCACAAATCTACCACACACACACGAACTAAAAATTCAAGAAAGCCACAAAAACCATCAACCATCAAATTCTTTGAAATTAAGCAAGCAAGACCTTTTGTGCAGAATGTCCACAATCCTCCAGTAATCATCCACCTCAAAAGCTGCCCTCGATATCATCTTCAACGTTCGAGCATCCGGCCCTTCTTCATTCCCATTTGTGGCCTCTTCTGCCAATCTTCAACAACAAAACGAATCTGTGAAAAGAAGAGAAAACCCAGAAAGAGGATGGAATTTGAGAGAGGGAAGGGGTGTTTTTACAGCTGTGCAGGTGTGACATCTGTGAGAGCCAATCTTGCAGTTTTGATCTTCTCCTTGAGGAAGAAAGAAGCATGTTTCTTGAGCTCATGGAAAATGGGGCCATTCACACTGCTCTTCATTGCCATTCTTTTCTGTTTCAATCCTCCTATTACAGCTACAAGATACTTTCTTGGATTTGGTTTAAAAAAGATTGGATCTTTGCTGAATACAGAGACGGAAGAGGGAGACAATTTCAAAGCATCAATTTATGATTAGTAGTAATTGAAATGGGAGTGTTGTGTGTTTGTCTGAGAGGGAATGGTCGGACTTTACGAGTGTATGTGAAAGTGAAGTGTTGATATACAAATTGGAGTTGTATACTTTAGTATAGTCTGTGTAGTAGTAATGGGACATGTGGAAAGACGTGATTTTGAATTCAATGCTTAGAAATTAGAAACTCAAATAATTTATTAGTATTACGTCAACATCTTGATTCTTGAGGGTTTGTGTGTAGCAGTAGCAGTTGGCGTTGCAGTTCGGCTTTCAAGTTTCAAATTTGAATTATTTTTTGGATTTAAAAATATATCACTCTTTTTATTCATCAAATTATTATTCACTTCAATATATTATCCATTTTAAGAAATTTGTTTGATTTTGGATTTACTCTCAATTTATTATCTACTTTCTTGTGTCTTGTTAAGATTGATTTACTTTGTTTGACTAAATATATGAGACTTTCTTTTGGTAAAAATCAAATTATTTTTAGTGGAATAAAGAGAGTATTAAATTAATTATCGATTTTTTATTGATATTAATTAATTTATGTATGTTAAAAGGAGTTTCTGTCTAATTTTTAATTTAATTATATATATAAAGTAGATAAATTCACTTAGTAATACTCTATCTGTACATTAATGTTTTTCTCATTTTGACCCGACACGAATTTTAATAAAATGAGTTGAGTTTGGTTGGTAAAAGGTAAAATGAGGGTAAAGTGTAATGAATGGAGAATGAGACCCATAAAAAGTTAGATGATGTGTAATGTATTGTGACTGAATAATGAGACTCATTAAAGTGTAGTGAGTGCAAAAGGAGTTGCAAAAAATAGAAAGAGAAGTGAGAAGATTCTTGGTGGACGGACTAAAATGACAAAGTGGGAAGAAACTTGATGGACGGAGAAAATAATTTGTTTTAAAGAAAAATTGAATAATAATTTCGTAGACGAATCAAAATAACAATTTAGTGGATTTGGTTATTAAATTTAAAGAACGTGATACATATAATTTATTTTTTCGAAGCATTTGACCTTTAACACTGTAACAATTCGACTTTCGGACTAACAGCTAACTTCACATACCATTGAAATCTTTTCAAATGTGTTTTGTCCTCACTCGTAAAGGAAGATGCATCTTAATGATATGAATAGTCAATATCAAATCTTGCATACTCTCGTAATCTCTCTCATTCTTATATGTTTTGATTCATTCACATAATCCTCCGCCTTCAAATCTTACGTAAATCATCGTTCTTTATCTGTGCTTATACACTAACGATCACTTCGTACTTCTATTTTACTATAGACGTTACAAACAAAACTATTTTCCAATAAATCAATACATGCTTACAATTTGTGTGCTTTTAATCAATGTCCATCCTTGTTCTATTATTGTAGCATCACCACATGTAAAATAAATTTATTATTTTTAAACAAGCCCCCACCATACCACCAACACATGCACTATAACTAAGTTCAAGCCCACCATGACACACTAATTAACAATTGAGTTTATAAACTCTAGCTAATTGCAATCAATAAACTCCAATTTATTTCATATGTTAAAAGTAGAGAATATTGAAGATTCCTACTAGTGTTTTTTCTTCTTTGTGATAAAAATCTCCTAGTAGCTCTATATTTTTAAATTGGGAGATTTTCTTAATTAAATCATACTTTATAAACAATCTATTTGGTTGAAGTATTTGATCAACTACTATTGTTACACCTAAGAGTTAGATTAGCTCTCCTATTTGCCAATTATTTTATTGTGGTTAATTAGTTATCCACTTAATTAGTTGGTAGTGAATATGTGACTTACATTTGTAAGCACCAAAATAATTTAAATAGCTAATTTTTAGAATTTGTTTCCACTAAACTTGCTGTTAGTTTTTGTCCTCAATTACCTTTATTGAGTTATAATAAAAAGCATTAATTAAAGCTAATGCTCTACCATGGAAAAGACTAATTAGTTCTGCCTATTTTTGTAGGGCTATCTACCTTTAAATATTGACCCAAGTTAGAGTATTAATTTATGGCTCCCTTTTTTTCTTCTCTTCTAGAAATAAATAATTGTATTTCAAACTTGCTCAATAAAGATTTTCAGAATTTTATTTTTTATATTAAATCATCTCGAGTTGGTATTTCTTTTTTATATTCAAATACTACACTCAAATTTGTCTGATATTTATAAATAAATTATTAATTTAAAGAAATTACGTGTGAAAAATAATAAAATTTAGACCATCAATCTATTTAGAATTAATAGGTGAAATTAGATAAATTTAATTTAAATATTTATTATTATTATATAAATATAGAAAGCTAATTTTTAAATGAAAGTTAATTCGTAAAAATCACAACTATTATTTTATCTAAATAGATAATTGTGATATTTTCTCATTTTTTACGATTTAATCAAATTAGATCATTTTCAATGAAACGGAACATAATTGCTTTTGGGCTTATTAATTTAACAATAGTCAGCCCATATAGTGAGCCCAGATTAGCCTTTGGGCCTTATTAGATAGGCTGCACACACACATATATATCTTATGGGTTTAGAGAAGTTTAATAACTAAAATTCTAATAATGTAAAAATAAGTCTACCTTCTATATACATATATAATAATACTCTCTCCGTCCTACTGAAGATGGCACGCAGACCAATAAAGTCTCCTTCTTTTTATTTACTCAATACATATCTCTCATAAAAAAATTGCTATAAAAGGAAATGAGTCATCTTGTTGGGACGAACGGAAATGGCAAAATGAACCATCTTGAATGGAACGGAGGCAGTATTTCTTAAAGCATATCATACTCTAGAAGAATTACATATATCATTTCCACTTTGAATGAATACATGTTTTATTGTAGTTTTTAATTTTACACAAAAGAGTGTAGTAAGTGAAATTTAAGTCTCATTTAATACGTTTCACTTTCCATCTTAACGTTCTACTATTAAACATGTCTCTGCACCAAAAAAATAAAAATAAAATTAATTCTTTAAAAAGAATTAGACATTCATACTTTTTTTTAAAAACTTTTTACTACTAATATTTTTTCTTAGCAATTGTATGGAGCAATAAGGAAACATATTTAATAGGCGAGTAAGAGTAGTAAATTAAATGTTTGTAGTTAGGATGAGCCCAGCAGCATGCATTTATAATAATGTCCAAAGTCAACATTTAGATTTCTTGATCAAATCACACACTCATTAATGCAAACTTATTTAATGTATTCAATTTTGACTTGATCATTTATGAATGTCTATTTTCTAGCACCACAAAAATGGGTTCAATTTCAATCACTCAACTCAACAACAAGTCCTTTCCTACTGCCATTACTCATCTCTCACTTCAGTTTTGTAACACTAATTATACATATATCTAATCCCACCCAACCTCCCCACCTACTACTCATTTACTACTTCTCCAATTTCTGAAACAGTTAGATGTTAGAAGTTGAAAGAAAGAGTCCCAATTATAGATGATCGAGACTATGGTTTTAATATGTAGATCCATATATATTTTGTAGGATATGTGTCCTTTATATCTTGATCTCATGGATTCGGACTAAATCTAGAGTTCTTAAAATTTTTATCGTAACAAATCTGAAGTTCACATTCTGAAATCCAAATTTGGCTCGTGAACCCGCATATATTTTAGAATATGCATACTTCTCCAATTTCTCAAACAGTTAGCTTAGCTCTTTGGAGTTGGGAGAGAGTCTCAATTCCCATCTTCTGAGTTTGAAAGATATTTGATATTCATTGATAGTTTCGTGATTAGAATATGATAGTTTCGTGATTAGAATCTATTGTTCATTAGTTCGTGATTATGGGTACGGATATATTCATATACATGTGGAAATTATCCATTAAATACACGTAAAATATATGTGAAATATTCACACACACGCCTATAATTAACCATATTTTTCTATTAGTTTTAGATTAGATTTCGTGGATGATAAATACTCGCGTATGGCGGGTTAAAGGGTTCGCAATGGTGGTGGATGGCGGGTTCACAAGTACCGGCCTGCTAACGGCGTTGAATGATTTTGATACCTATAGCAGGTGACGGGTACGGCCTCCCCTCGTGGGTATGAGTATGGATGACGACTATCCGTATCTGATTGTCATCCCTAATTTGCTTATGTTCCCTCAAATAGAAAATAAGTAAGAAAATTCAAGATTTGAACAAAAGAATCCCTTTGCAAGGGGGTCATTTATTTGAAAGATTACAATTAACTATGACAGTTTATGAGAGAGGATGTTATTTAACCTTTACAAACAGTACCACAGTACCACTTAAACCAAAAAAAGACCAAAGAAAAAAGAAAGCAAGCAACTAAGTTCTTTCTAATTCTCAGAAGCTTAGTTGTTAGCACAGAAAAGGTGATTTGGGAATGGAAGATCAAGAAAGTGAAGCAAAATTGGGTACCTTAGTGATTTTTTTTGAGAATAA
Source organism: Leonotis leonurus (assembly GCA_026898415.1). Taxonomy (NCBI): domain Eukaryota; kingdom Viridiplantae; phylum Streptophyta; class Magnoliopsida; order Lamiales; family Lamiaceae; genus Leonotis; species Leonotis leonurus. The sequence continues at coordinate 720,330 of JAPKLX010000008.1, forward strand.
AGAGTATTATTCTACTTCTGAGTTTCCTAATTTATGCACATGATCTCCATATTCTTCCCTCCAAGGAAATAACTATTATCGAGACGTCGTCGTGGTAGCGCCTTCGATCCCCTTGTGGTATCTCAAGCAGTTCATGGAAATCCATGCCTGAAACAGAGAAAGATTCAGTTTTTCCATTTAAAAGAAACATAAACAGACCTTTTCCTTCTTGGTGAAGACGAACATGTACGTACCGGCCCTTTTTGCTGCTCGGAATAGCAATTCTTCGACGAGATGCTGTGCAGGATCGCCTTCGGGAGACCAAGAAATGAAGAGTTCGACTTCGGACACAGCCTCTTCGTTCGTGAAGTACTGGTAAAGCCCATCCGATGACAGTATCAGAAACCTATCCTTTGGCCCTAATTGGTGATGGTAAAGTGACGGTGAGCAGTTTATGTACGGAGACTCCCCAACGAAGTCGATCCTAAACATCTCAAGAAGTGCATTGTTCCACTTCGGCTGCAGATACGATATTCAGAATGAGAAGCAACATCGGAATCGGTCATGGTGAAGGCACAAAGTTATACCAATAGACTTATATGATAGAATAATAAGTAAGACAAGAAAAGTAGTTGCAGTCAACTTCACTTCCCCTAAAGCATGGAAGATTCTCTGTGAGAAGCCTATTCACAATCTCTTCTCCTAATTCTTTCACTATAATTGACTCCATTGATGAAAGTTTATCTATCATTAAAATAAATTTCAATAATCTACTTTCAATCAAATGAAAGGCCATCCAATTCCCACTTCAAGATTCCAAGAGGCAAAGCAATAAAGTTAATGCAAGTATGAGAACATGAGCATTCTTTTTGTGCCTGGCTAGTAAAAGGTATATATAAAAACCAAAAGAAAAACAATATTCATTTTGAACTTTCTACTAGGATCAGATGCACAACTACAAGTACACATTGCACTATAGTGAAATCAACGATGCTCTATCTAGTAAATATCGCTGGGATTCTCCGCGACCACTAAGAATATGCTTATAAAGATCATACCTGCTTGAGAAAGCCGGCACCAAAAGCTCGAGTGACCTTCAAGGAACCTTTCACGCGTTCGTTCATCACAGCAGAAGCATCATCGGGATGTTCGTTCCTAATTCTTGCAACTTCCTGAAAAAGGGTCAATAGTAAAGAAGCAACAAAATTGATCAATCAACAAATAAAGCAACCAAGAAAAGGCTAAATCTATATTAAGATCCCCTAGGAAAGTGGATGGATTATAGTTATACCTCTTCAACAGAGGTGCTATGGTCCATAGTTAGCTGCAAAGCAGCTAAGCTAGGTTGAGGATTGCACATGTCATCATCATCACCATCCAAATCCTCAAGATCGTACAATGTTTCTTCGTTGATCCTCTCCAGATCTTGACTCCAAAGATCAGGCTCTTTCTTCTTACCCAAAACGGCTCGACTATCGCCCACATTCATCACATACACATCTTCTCCCTTCATCAACATCACAAGAACACAAGAGCCCATCAAAGCCAGCTCAGGGTTCTCCATTACCATCTTATCAGCAATGTCCAAATAGGCTTCCTCAGTCTTCTTGAGTGCTTGAGAGAGAGCCTTAAGTACATCCGCGTGGTTCGTCGCCCCTGTTGCTCTCGACCTCAGCTGCTCCTTCAACCTCCTATCAAGCTCCAATCTTTCCCTATCCCATTGGCACCTCCACGCCCTCTGATACTCCTCCCACTTCTTCGCTGCTCCTCGGTACTTGTATTTCGAATTCCTTCCCCTCTTCCTCCTATAGCACAAGTCCCCAGTCATCATATCACCATCCGCACAAGGATAACTTTCTTGCTCTACACACCTTGAACATCCATCTTTAGTCCTATCTCTCGAGACATCCTCGTGTAAATCGGAGCTCGAATTCTCAGTTCCAAGAGATGGATTCGTGATCAATGAAGTATCAGACTTGTTACCATTATCATCCCAGAGTAAGCCTTTGAGCTCCTTACGCACAGCAGCATACAAATTGGAGAGCAAATAGTCCGGTGCATCTGGACCGTTGAATCCATCATAAATCCCCACGAACATCCACCCATGCTCCTCGGAGACAACGACGTGAACTCGATCCTCTCCCGCTTTCCCCTGAGCCCACTGCAGATTCTGAGTTTCGGTGGAATCGTCGTCGTCTAAGCTGCATTCACTGCTGAAATTCACACTGCTGTTGACCGTGAGCTCGTTCTGCTTCTCCGAACCCACCATCCAATCGCTTTCCCTCATCGCGATAACGCCTTTGATCGGTGCAACAACGGAGTTCTGGCCTCGAGAAAGGCCCTTGGAGAAGGCCCGCCTAAGGGCCCGAAGCAACGAGACCTTCCTCGATCGAGACCGCAGCGCGAATCCGCCGTGAGAGTAGCTCCGCTGGAACTGATCGGAGGAGCCCTTCTCGAGAGGGCCTGAGAAGATCCCACGATCCAGAGGGCCCGACATGAAGGCCCGCTCTATGGGGCCCGACATGAATCCCCTCTCCATGGGGCCGGAGGTGGGGATGAGGCCCGAATTAAAGAACGGGCCGGAGTGAACAGAAGGGTTCCTGGGAATAGGCTGTAGAGCGATTGATGCGAAGGAAGTGGAGCCCTCAAAGGCGGAGGCCCGGTCGATGCTGTTGTACGAGTAGACATCGAGGAGAGCGGTGGAGAGCGGGGTGGAGGTGTTGGCGCTCACGGCGGCGCCGGAAATGGACCGAAAGGTCGTCGTAGGGGGGTCATCGGACTCTGAGTGGACCTTAGATGAAGAAAGGCGGGCCAATTCGGGGCGTATGTAGCAAAATGAATGGCCCAGATCGTCAAGCGGGTCGGACATGACCATACCCGCTGCCAACTCTTTCCTCCTCCGGCGGGCCTCGTCGGCGGTGGGTCCCACTCCGGTGAAGCAAACCGTTAGCTTGCCCACGCCGTTGCCCATTTAATCTTAAATTAATATAGAAAAGAAATGATTAGGTCAGTAGAGACGAGGGCGCGCAGAAGGTGTCTTGGTCTCTAAAGCTCATTCCATCGCCAAAATGTAAACTTTCTGTTCTGATAGTATTGAAAAAGGAAGAAAGAGAGAGAGGGGAGAGGGAGAGGGAGAGGGAGAGGGAGAGGAGACGTTGACTTTGGCAGAAAAATGTTTGATAGAGATAATAAAAACAGAGGACTGAGAACTGAGAATCAAAGGAAAGGTGGATGCTTTCTTCTCTCTCTTTCATTTCTTTCCTTGTCATTTTTTCAATTTTTAATTAATAATTACTACTCACTTTATTTAATTCACTCCTATTTATTTTATATAAATTCTCTTGTGGGCCTTCAGTTCTGGCCCACTGGGCTGTGTCACTATATACTGCTTATAAATTGTTTTTTAGGTTTAATTATTATTAATTAATCACACTAACTATCCAAAATTTCTAAAATTACACATGAATTAATAAACTTATTTAAGTAGAACTGAGGAAGTAATAGTTTTTACCCATTCCAATACGTCACGTCAATGTTTAGTGAATGTTGATCTAAACTTTATTCAATTATTAAATTAAATGGGATATTCCGAGTTCACGTTGGTATAAGATAACGATGTATATACATATACGTGCCTCGCATGAATTCACAATTTTAATATAAGAGCATCCGCAGTGGCGGACAGATATGGGGTTCGCAAAATAGGTTTCGGTGGCATTTCTATAATTAAATGGAACTTTTTAAGTTTGGGGTTTGGGAGATTGTTGGTAGGTAGCAGTGGGGGTTCACACTTTGGGGTTTGAGAAACTCTACTAATCATTATAGAATGATTGAATTTGTGAAAATGATATTAATTTATTTTGTTAATTTAAATTTATAATATAAAATAAATATTTAATTTGTGAAAAACGAAAAATATAAATATTTATTTAATTAAATTAAATAAATAACATTAAAAGTAAAATAACAAATTTTAGAAATTAAAATTTCATTACTTAAATTTGAAATACAATACATAATTTAAACCCTAATTTAGAAATTGAAAATTACAATACATAAATTTGAAATACATTACATAATTTAAACCCTAATTTAGAAATTGAAAATTACAATACATAATTTAAATCCTAAACTTATAAATCAAAATCAAACCTATTTTTAATTTGTGCACACATCTTGTTGTGCATCTCGAGTTGCTCGGGAGTCATCCTCGACGTATCCTTCATCAAGATCTTCCAATAAGAAAGTTTTGTTGTTTCGTACGTGAAGTCGGCGATTGCGTTGGAGCTTAATTTCAAAGCATCCAACGCTTCGGAGGCACCTTCGTGGACGGGGGCGGAGTCGGAGGCGGAGGCCTTACCTTTGGCTTTTCTCTTGGCCGCCTTCGTCCCCATCGGACGTTCCTCGGGTTCGGGTTGGGCTTCACTACCTTGGGTGGAGTCGCTCGTGAAGCCTTCTCCCATATTGTTTTTCCCCCGTTTGTTGGAGGAGGAGGTGTCGGGAAGAACTCGTTGGAACTTTTGCGTGTTTCGCAAAATCTCCCAACAATGCCGATATTTGAATTCGGCGTTCTTCATTTGCTTGTACTCCGCCAACGCTTTTTGATAGACGTCGTAGTCGGAGTTGCCGCTCGCCCATCGATCGGAGCACCGGTTGTAAATCGCACAAAACTCCCGTGTCGAAGCTTGGATACGTTGCCAATGACACTTCAATTGTCGAAGGTTGCGAGGCCTCGCCGAGTTTTGGCGGTTGAAGGAGTCGGTGATGCGCTTCCAATAGGCCTCGCCCTTTTGGTTGTTGCCGACAATAGGGTCTTGGCTTGTGTCGAGCCAAGTGCGACAAAGTATGATGTCGTCGTCCTCGGTGTAGGCTTGCTCATTCTTGGGACGACCCGAAGTCTTGCTTCGGTAGTGAGCAAGAGGGACGTCCGTACCCTCCTCCAAGGAATCGTTCAAGTTGATTTCACCGGCTTCATCGGATTGTTGTCGGCCGGTTGAGGTGGTTGAAAATGTAGGACTCGGTTGTGAACCAAATGGGGATGTGAATGGAGGAAGTTGAAACCCGGGATAACTTTGGCCGGGATAAGTTTGACCGGGATAAGAATTAGTAGAAAAAAGAAGAGGGTTGAATTGTGAAAGTGAGAAATTAATTTGAGATTGAGGGGAGTGAATGTAGGGCGAGGGAATGTAGGGTGAATTTTGGGATGAATAATTGCCGGACGAATTGTTGTCCGAGCTTTGGTTGTCGGAGCTTGCACCTTGGCTCCCACTTCGGAATAAGAACGGATTGAATTCGTCATCCATAATATTTTTTGGTAAGTGTATGAAATGAGTAGTGAGTAGATATGTTTGAAAGATTGGAGGATAAATGAGATGTGTGAAAATGGAATGTGGTATTTATAGATGAATTTATAAAAAAAAAAAAAAAACGAAAAAAAAAAATTGAAAATGGGTGGGGCGCGCGCCCGGGACACCTGCAGTGGTGAACCCGCGCGTGGCGCGCGCCCGATATCGCACTTGCCATCCCCGGCGCGCTCCCGGGGCACCTGCAGCGCGGGTTTCACACCCGGGCGCGCGCCCCCGCCCATTCCACGATGCTGCCCGGGTTTCGCACGCCCCACCGCTGCAGCTGCTCTAACAATATTCTGCTTTTTTTTCTTTGTTTTTTCGTAATATACATGATTAAATATGAGGTCAATTTATTTAAATGAAAAACAAGTCTATAATATTTGTTATAACAAAAGAGAAAAAAATAAATAATGGAGGGATATTTTAAATTAAGGGTGTCCGATTGAGTCGAATAAGTCGGATCGGGTACCATTTTAAAAATTCTAAGTACTCGAATTCGAAATCTTTAAATTTCGATATCTGAGCTTGAATTCCTACGTAAATTTGAGTGCCTGACAAGTTGGATATTTTGAGTACCCGAAATTATCCAATTAATTTCAAAATTTATAATTTTCGAGTTCGGATATTTTGAGTATACGAATTATTTGATTGTTTTTAATTTTTAAACGTTAATTCTTAATTTCTTTCATATTGTTGACTTATTAAATAATTGAATAAATAACAATAAATAAACGCATTGAAATTTTCTCTATCAAAACAATTTTGTAGAATTATTAATTAAATTGAATTAAATTAAGCCCATTTTTCGTATATTTAAATATATCCTATTTGTCTGAATCTCACCGACTACTAATTTCAGAATCTGCATCTAAATCAAATCCATACATCTAAATCAAATCCATACAGATTTTTAACATTCTGTGAAATTTTAACATTTTTGAAAATTTGTTTGTACTTGAATTAATATATTATATTTAATTTTGTGAGTTGGAGTGGTTGTGAATATATAATAAATGTTGTTTAGTGTATTAGGTGGGTAGAGCTTTATAATTATAATAATATATCATGTGTAGTTGTATTTATTTTTTGACTTTACGATATTGACTAAAACGTAGACTATCCTAATTATAATAGAAAAACTTAGGAATATAAATTAATTGTTGTGAAATCTTGATTGATGGATTTATTTATTTTACCATAAATTAGTGGACCCTAACGTGGGGATAGCATTATGAATTAGTAGAAAAAACACAAGTTGCATTAAAGTAGAATCCATACTAATTTATTTTATTTGGTTTTGTTGTTCTATTACGAGCCTTTCCACAAGTTAATTACTTATTATTTTGTTGTTCTATTACGAGCCTTTAAAGTTATATATACAATGTACCATCTATTTTATTTATTATTTTGCTGCATTATATATAATTATTTAAAACAATCGTAATTGTTGGAATCATATCATAATTGAACTATAACTAACGATTTTGAGAATTGTAACTGTCCCTAACGGTTCTATTTCGAATCAAACCGTATAGATTCGATTTAAGTTTCAAATATTTAGAAATGTGAACTAACGCTTCTGAACTGTAGGTTTCTAAATATTTTTATGGATTTTTTATATTCATAATTCAATTTATCTTATATCCATGATTTAATTTATCTCTTATATTATATATAATTGTTGTTTATAACTTATAAAATTACATTTGAACTTGTAAGTTCATGTAAAAGTAAACATTTTTAAGGCAGTTCAAAAGAACCGACGGTTTGAAATTGAAACCGTTCAATAGAGTTTCGGTTCTGAACAATGAACCTTAGTTATCACGATTCAATTATAATTTCAATATAACGGAACTATGAATCAGTGGTTTGATAATTGTTGTAACTATAAAGTGAACACTTCTAAATTTACACATTATTTTATTACATCACATGATAATGCATTTTTATGTTTTAGTTAATCTATCATAATTTCAATGTATTTTTATCTATAATTTTGATACATTATTAATTTTAATGATAATTAAATTATACTACAACGATCAACCGTAACAAATTGATTTATATTTCCAAGTCAAAAGACTGATTATAATTCAATGCAACTTGCCATATGTCAAGAACCAACTGTTTTATTGGGCAATTATTTATGCTAATAAAATTGAGTGTAGCTAGCAATACTATGAAAATTTCCATTAATTAAGTATAATTTTGTACTTTCCAGTTTGCACACAGCTGGGGTTTGTGTGTGTACAATATACACAACATTGACCTTCCCACTTTAATTAATTGATCAAGTCTTTATTTGTCTACATAATTATATATTGTCTAAACTGGTAATCAAATCATGTTTCAATAGGTTCAAGTTTCAACCCTTTATAGTCCAACTGTTCAATAAATAAATAACTATAGTAATAATAAAATATGAAACATATAAAAATATTGATAACTTCAAATTTACAAAATAAATATGCATAAAATTGTACATTTACACGTAAGATTACAAAATAAATAGATATTATTATGAATATATTGCAAAGATAATTACTAATTGGAGATAGATAGAGCACGTATTATGGATTTTATAACTATAAAAGTGATTATAATGTCAATTAAACATAAAAGAATAACTATTCCCTTCGTCCCACTAATCTTGATACATTTTCCTTATTGGGACGTCCACTAAACTGGACACATTTCAAAAATAGTAAAAGTTATCTTTTCAAAAAGATGTGGACCTTACCACCTTTATCACTATTTATATTAATTTATACACTCTTCTTAATAACCGTGCCGAAAAAAAATGTGTCAATCTTAATGGGATGGAGAGAATATATTGGTGTTAGAGTGGTAGATACTACTCTATTCGTCCACCAATTTGTTAGAGCATCCACAATGAGAGACTTTCTCTTAGAGTCTCCCGGTGACAATTTCGTAAATAAATAGAAGTTTTGTGTGGGAACCACATATTAGTTTGTGTTGTTTTTCTTCGGTGGTGGGAGGCTCTCAACTTGAGATTCTCTACTTAATTTGTATTTTTATGATTTATGTATTTTTTTTGGAATGTTTGTTATGGATGAAATTTATTGATTTAAATTACAATTTAAATTAATAAATATGTAATTAAAATTTACTTTTGATATTTTATTTTAATATTTTTGATTTAATTAGATTAAATTGAATAAAAAATTAATTAAAATATGTGAAAATGTGAAACAAAGTATTTATAGATGAAATTATGTGCTAATATAAAAAAAATGAAAATAAATAAATAAATAAATAATGGTGAGGGGTTGGGAATCACCAACTCGCATGCAGCGGTAAAACTGGCGCAACCTCTGGAGGCTAGAGGCTGCCTCTAGCAGTAGAGTCTCACCGCCCGAGGTTGTCCTCCGCAGTGGGGGACTCGCGCCCTCACCACCCGAGTCTGTCCTTCGCAGCGGGGAACTCACGTAGGGTTGTAAACGAATCGAATCGAATACTGTTGTAAACGAATCGAATCGAATACTGTTGTAAATGAATCGATTTGTTATGAAATATTCGAATATTCGAATCGAATCGAATTATTTGGTTATATTTTTTAATATATTAAATAATAATATTTAAAAAATTTAAATTTAAAATTCAATCTAATTTGAAATTTTACTATAACAAAAATTAAAAATTATGTTGAAATTTATTTTTTAATATGCAAAATAGGCTTTGCATGTAAACAATTATATGTAAATATATATATATATATATCTTAATATATAAAGGTATTGTTTATATATTTAATTGAATATTTACGAATATTGAATCTATATATTCGAATTCGAATCACTAAATTTCGAATCGAACCAAAACTATTTGATTCGTTTACAACCTAAGCGGCACAGCCTCCGAAGACCCCCTGACCGCCTCTGCCCGCCGAGGCTCCCAAGCCCACTGTTGCGCATGCTCTTATTATTTGACCTGACACGTGTTTTGAGAAAATAGTTTGACTTGTGTTATATTATGTGTTGAATGAAATTTGAACCACTTAATTTATTGTAGATATTTGAGTTGTGTTATAAAGTGGACGAGTCCACTAACCAAAATAAAAGAAAAAAATTGAATAAGAAATTGGTGGACAAATATAATTTCTTTTACATCCAAAAACTATTGGGTTTAATTTTTACTAATTATATTTTTTTAACTTCTACTAAAATTTAAAGTTAATTGTTTTTAAAACAGTTGCCGGTTCGATTATTTGGACGGTTCAGACCGAGTTCGACAATTCAATTACCGATTCTACTAACTACCGGTCCAACATTAGACTGCACTGCAAAAAAAATATATTATTAGTAATATTAGTGAAAAGAATAACAATTTAACATCTAGAGGTTTTCTATCTGAATATAATACAAGAATTATTCTGCATCTAAATTTATTTGTAAAAAAAACTATATATCCTTGATAAATGTCAAGACATCACAATCAATATATAAATTGATATATATGGTTGGTATTTACTTTTTCTCCAAACATCAAGTTAGGCCATTTCTCACATCAATATATATATATATATAATACGTAACTCATGTTTAATTTGACTTTTTCATACCCCTAATTTGACAACTTCGTGAGAATTGTCCCATTTATTCAACAACTAATTCAATGATTCCATCTTTACTAATCATGACAATACTATAGGAATTTGACACATTATTCATTCAAAAGTCAAACCACTCTTTGAATTTTGAGAATGGAGCTTATTAATTAAGATATCCAAATTATAGATAATGATTTTTTATACACATATTTATTGTTTTCAACATACATATCAATAAACATTAACATGTAATGAAAAGACTAAAATAGCCCTTACAACTAATTACAAGTGAATTAATGGGAAAATTTTAGCCCAGATTAAATGAGAAGATGTAAGGTTTATTGGGTTAGTCCATATAGAAAAATAATGCTAAACATATTGAAATTATTACCGAGAAAGCCTACGCCTAAAGTTGACTAGGAATTTTATCCTAAAGTTGACTAGTAATTTTATAGTTGTTGAAAAGAAAGATCGTATCACGTCATTCTGGTAAGAGAAGTTGTATCGAGAAAGTCTCACCCAAAGAGCTTAGCCAAGAGTGAATCTGGTCTGATGATTTTTCTTCATGCCCACAAAGCCGGTCAACGGGAGCTAAGATACGATTATATTGGAATAAAGTGATTATTATTTAAATAAAAAATTAATGATAAAAGTTATAGGTCCTCTCCTTGAATCATATCAACTTACTTCAATTTTGATTTTATCTTCGTGCATTATTCGTATAAAAATCACCGGATTTTCTTCGAAACATAACCTAAAATTAAATCCTCATTATTTGACCATTTTTTCCCCACAATCATGAAAAGACTCAACTTTGTACTGTTGTATAGCAACACAATAAATTCCAAGGCTTTGGATGAAATAGACATGACCCCTCTAAATTGTTGACATCAATTATAATTTTTTGTAATAATAAAAAATATTATAGTTGACGTCAATAATAATTCTATGGTGTAAGTGTAATATTCATCGTTTAAAAAAAAGTGTAATATTCATCACCCACTTACTAAAATAGTCTCAACAATATATATTTGATTCATTTGGTTTGATAAATCCGACACAAACACATCATATGCCATTTACAGATATATCAAGATCTTATATGCTTGCCACTCTTCATGTTTTCTATAATAATTATCAAACAATTTTTTTCATTCTATTGTTTGTTTGTTGGGTAAACATATCAGTTATCTTAGTTTTTTTATGGTAAAAGTGGGACAGATGGCGTAATATATAATACGTGAACAAATTAAAGAAAATATACATCATAATGTTCTGAGACTAAGTTTTTCGAGTTCGAGTCTATTATGATAATAATTTTTAATTTAATTAATTTATTAAAAGGATAGAGTGGTCGCGACAATTTATGTAACTTGATAAAGCAATGTAATATTATACTTTTATTGAATAAGATATATAGGGCATGTGATAAAATTTATACTTTTAGGAGCATGTGAATAACAATATAAATGATACAAATATTATCTTCTCAAGAAAGAGACATTTCTCAAAATGGAAATAACAAGAGAGGTTAAATAATAATAACATTTTTTTTATTTGAATTACTACAACAATTTAAAAACTAAGTAAAAGCTCCTCAATTATTCCTGTGGTTAAAAAAATGTCTCATTTTGGAGATGAGGAATTGGTAAATTGTATCTTAATGATTTGGAACATTTCACCAAAACAAAATGTGAAATCATAACTAATAGCATTTCACTGCGTAGTGCTACAAATTGATGCACATCATCTTATATATCATGTGGATATGATAATGACACTATTACGAATTTTCTGGACACGAACATGAACACGGTACGAATACAAATGTGACGCGATTTTGTTGCATACGAATAAACTAACGGTAATACACGATTAAAACTAAAGTCTACACTACATAATAAAAGGCCCGATTTTGTAGAAGACAAAATTGTAACAAGGAAATAATTTATAAATATTATCTTGTTATGCTAACACGATTATGGACACTAATAAATATACGTGCGTGTTCAAATCGTTATTTAATTGTTGGGCCAGTGATTCCAAAATGTGGGCCTTCAACACATTTTAGAAATCAGGATTCAACATACAGGACAGAAAAACGTTAAATCATAATCATGAATTCTCTAGCATAATTTATCTGAAGTATTATGGGAGGATTAATAGAGGAAACACTAATCAGGATGCGCCATGAATTGATTCTGTAAAGAATTCGGTAGAGTTTGGACGCTTGATGGATTTTCCAGAGAATATTACGCCTCCTTCTTTCACGTTAGATCTGATGGGGGAGAAATAGCGTTGAGTAACTTAACTCCTTTGGGACCATCTATTCTTATATATTAAATACTTTATCATAATTATAAGTCAGCCCTTCAATGATTATTATAATTACATATAAAGTTATACACTTTATATAATAACAATCAACACATATATTAATTATATATGTGACCACTTTATAATTAATTAGAAATTAATCTAACACACAACAAAGTCAGCCTGAAAATAACTAATTTATGTTATAAATAATATTATTACATGGGATATTATAACTGATATATTTGCGTATTTTACTATATCTTGTAATGTGAAGAGACAGAAATATAAAAGAATACAATTCTAAGCTTTACACCTTACTGTTTCTTTTCTTTCTCTGGAGTTTCATTCTCACTAATCACATGAGTATCGGGTTTTATCCTAAATATTATATACCCGATTGAGTATCAAGTATTTGAACATTCGAAAATCAGATTTTCTGAACCAGATCCGGTATTATATTTTTGGATATATTGAATTATGATATTATCTGATACCTAATCAAGTATATATAATATTCGAAATTATTTATTCTAAATCTACATTATTTATTAAAAAATATGAAATAAATTAAAATTTAATTAATCGAATAATTCGAGTACCCAAAATATTCGAACTATTCGAAATTACCTTATAATAACCCGAAAATTCCAAAAAAAATTATTCTATTGGATAATTTTGGGTACTCGAACATTCGATGTGAAATACCTAATTAAAATTGTGAATACTTCAAATTCGATTATCCGACCTGACCTGTTTCGACACCGCTACTGAAAATGGGTCGGAGGGTGTAATTTATAAAATAGAAAATAATTAAAGAAGAAAATCACATGATGTTACTGGGCTGGTTGAGGAGATAAAAAATAAAAATAAAAGCCCAATATTTCAAGGATTGATATTTTAAAGATAAATCGACTAAACAAGCTTTTTTTCCACATCTTTAATCGCATGACATGAAAAAGCGCTTTTACTCTCTTTAATCGAACAAAAAAAGTAGACTATATTTTACATCTCCAGAAAATGTTAATGATCATAAACTTTACACTCTGTATATTTTTTAAATAAAAGTATTGTATTCGTGTAAGAAATGTTTATTATAACTTTAAATCAGTTGCTTTTGTTGCTTGATTGATTACGTTTATTTCAAGAATTTCTTTATTGGTGTATCATCAATTCAACATGCACAATTAAAATAAAATTATATCACAAAGTATAAATGAAATGCTATACGTATGATTTGACCCCATTTAAAAGTAGAAACCAAATGATATGTTATGAATAATTAAAGGCCAAATTAAAGAATCACTTAAGCTACTATAACATGCACTCGAGCTGCTACTTAAATCTTACTAAATTAAAGAACGTGTACGTCATTAAGAATTAATTAACAATTAACACCATTACATAATGACCGATAGTCCCTAAAAAAATAAGCCTCATTTTACTAAACAAAAAATTTATATTACTAACCTTATTGAGTAATACAATCATATAATTAAATTTAACTTTCAAAAAATATTAAATAAAAATAAAATTAAAGTTTATTTTAAATCAATTTTAGGAATATGACAAACGAAAAATAGCAAAAGTAAAATAGAACACTTATCAACATTAAGCTATAGTCCAACTCTATGATTTTAAATTTCTTAAGCAATGAGTCTTACCCGTTGCATTTGTTATCACTCCTCATCAATCTTTGTAGTAATTATTAAAGAGTTAATAGAAAATGTTAATGATCATCGAAATACTTAATTGTCCACTATTAAAAATTCAGAAAGGAAACAACGTGTCTTCTTCCCTCGATCCATATTTAATTAAGTATATATTATGACTAGATTCATCAACAAAATCTTTGATTCAAATTTTTGGTCATTGATTCCAATATAAATCAAAATTTATTATTTATCTATATAGATTTCAAGAAACCTATTTCCTCTGCAACTCAACTTTAAAGAAATGAAATTTGAAGAAAAAAAATAAAATAGTGAAAAAATAGAAGAGAAAAAATACCGAAAATATCTGGAACACAAACAAGAAAAGAGAAAGGGTAGAATTAATATAACGAACTTATTCAGACAAAAATCTAGGGAAACAATCAATTACTGTTAGTACCAACAAAGATGAAACAGCAACAGAAAATACTGCAAGAATAGAAAAAAGCTTCTCCTCCTATATCATTGTCTGAATTTTGCACAATTCCTAAATTCCAGCAAACCCTCTTCTTTTTCTAACAGAAATTTTGTTAAATCTTTTTACACACAACCACCTTCTTCACTCAGCTTTTGCAGCAACCCAGAATTGGAAAGTAGATAAATTAATACCAACATTACTCAATTTCCTATAGGTATACAAATGCAAAGATTCAATTTTTTTTTTCTTTTATACAATAAACAAGAATGCATAGCCCAGAATATATATAAGAACCACAGATTTGAACATCTTACCTTAGAATGAATCACAGAAGGAAAATTGGTGGTCGTGTTACGTTACAGAAGAAATGATACAGCTCCACAGCTATAGGGAGAGAGAACTCATCAGTATACACAAGAGTAATCTGGAAACACCCACTACGGCAGAGGCTGCGGCGGAGCGGATATCCAGCTTCGGCGGAGCGGATAAATGGCTGGGGGATTCCGGAGAGAGTGCGATTTCCGGCGGCTGAGCGGTGGCAATGACTCCAGCGCTGCCCACCTCATTGATGGGATTCTTGCCGAAGAATTCCCGCGGTAGCAGCACCTTGGAGACTCCGAAAATGGCCACGGGGTTCTGATCGAAAACGGTCTGAGTCACCGAGGCCAACACGATTCCAGTGTCGATGGCGACGGAGTCGTTGACGCGGGAGATGTTGACGGTGAAGCTGCCGGCGCCGTTCTGCTCGGTGGCGAGGGTGGGGTAAATGGGGTTGACGATGGATTCGAGGGAGCCGAGGGGGTAGTAGGAGTGGAGGACGTGGAATCGGAGCACAACCGCCTTCTTGTCGGCCGGCAGCGACTGCAATTTGACGGAAGAAGGCAGATCGGCGAAGGCGGCGTCGGTGGGGACGAATAGGGTAATGCCGGCGCCGCCCTCGTCGGCCTCGAATTCCGAGACGACGCCCGAGGCAGCGAGCATCGAGGCGGCGACATTGAAGTTGTGGCCGTCGATTAGGGCTTTGGTGATGTTGAGGCCCGGCGGGGGGCGCGTTTCGGAGGCCATGAGATCGAGATTGTAAGGGTTGAGGAGCGAATTGAGGGAGATGATGGTGAGGTTGTACGGTAGGGTTTTGATTAGGGAGAGCATCGTGGCGTTGGATGCGGGGGAGCGGAAGGTGACGGCGGCGGCGGAGGAAGTGATGTTCACGGAGCCGGAGTTGGCGGCGGCGCGGCCGGTAGTCTGGAAGAGGGTGGTGACGAGCTTGCCGGCCGGGGGGAGGCGGCGGAGGTCGGAGGGGGAGAGGTACTCGAGGAGGATGTGGTAGCGGAGGACATCGGCGAGGTTGGTGGAGGAGGGGCGGAAGGAGGCGGAGGGGGAGCGCAGGTAGGCGTTGGGGACGGCGAGGATGGTGAGGGAGGAGCGAGAGGAGAGATCGGCGGCAACTGCGGTGGTAGAGAGGAGGGAAGTGAAGTCGGAGAGATCGGGGTAGGCGGAGAGGATACCGGTGATGTTGAGGGTGAAAATGGAGAGAGGGTGGGACAGTAGCAGTAAATAGAGGAATGTGAGAGGGGTAAAGAAGGAAATGGAGATTGAGATGGCCATTTTTTCTGTGAGAGTGGTGAAGTGAGCAGCTGCCACTGAACAACAATTTTTAGTGAGTGGAAATTGATGGTGATGGGAGGGAAGTGACTGAGGATGAGGGTGGGGACATTATAGTAATTATATTTATTATTCTACTCATCAATTGTATTTCATCAAAATAATTAGTAAAATTGTAATTAACAACAATACGGATATGTCAATTATTTATTAGAAAACACAACATTTTCTACGTCATTAATATTTGTAATTAAGTTTCCTAATCAAGATTACATGTTAAAATTTTATAATTAAAATTGTATGGTAGCGTAATTAGGTGAATAATGTATGGAGGAATCCCCTCTTTAAGAACATGGCTCTATTTTGTTTATTTGTGCTGATATATTTTAATTATCAGTCCTAATTAGTATGATGTGGAGTATTTTTAAACACAATTATATAAAAAGAGTATATAAAATAATGTAAGTTCTATTAACTTTAGTCTTTATATAAATTGAGCCACATTGGGCCTCATGAAACAAATAAAATTATCAGAGATAAATGTTTAAATTATGGGCTTATTACTGCGTTCACTAATAAAATCAATAAAGGCCCATTTCTGTTAAGTAATTTTGCTACTTTTGTTACATAATAATATCCAAATTTAATGAAAGTACATGGTAGTTTGTAGTGACAACTTTCAATATTCATACCCTTTTTTCTGATCTTATTGGTTGTACTTTTATTTTTAAATATTTTTTAAGCATGGACAAGACTACTTTTCATCATAAAGTGTAGTAATTTGTCAAGGAATATTACAAAGAATGAGAGTAGTATAATCGTTTTAAAGAGATCAAGTCAAAATTTTCCACAAATACAGGTCTAAATGAGTAGTCAGACCGACCCATTATTTATGACTTGTTTATTATATTAGAATATCCGGGTTCATAGAAGGAAGATTGGAAGACATGCAAAGTAAGAAAGAATTCCAACATAAATTAAAACATACTTGAATGTTTGACCAAGGCATTTCACATTGGAAAATTCCACAAAGACTTGGCAATATTGCAACTAAGATAAAATGGATAATGGTCAAAAAAGAAATATGAATTGTTAAAAGGGTTTGTATAAAAGTCTAGAAGCTAATTGTTTGGACCAATTAATGTATGATAATGAGGTGAACTTCAAAGTAAGCAACTTTGACATTATATTAGTATTAATATATTATTATGATGGCTAATATATCAAGATTACTATGTTGTCTTAATCTCCTTTACTATAAGCCTACGTAACGTTTATATTACTATTGACACTTGACAATCAATTGTGGGTGGCAACACATATCCATTTATTAATATGGCTGCATTATTTAATTAATATTTTATTGAACCACATTAGTTAGTAGTTTTTCCAACAATAAATAGTTAGGTTGGGGTGAAAGAATTATATATGCATGAGAAGCTTGTATATTTGTAATTAGTTTTGATGGGGTTTAATTAATTAATTAAATTAGTTGTTCGAGTGGATCATCACATGATTGAAAAATCATAAATTCAAATATATTTGTCATTGTTGCTTAAATCGAATTGAAATATCCAAAGTAACGTACCATATGCGATATATATTAATGATACGTTCATTGCATATTTATTTTATATTAATTCGTCTATTACATATTTATTGTTATTATTAATTTGGGTCACCACCTATTAATTATGTCTCCCTTACATATTCACTGCAGATAGGGGTGAGAATCGTGACAGGAGCGGGACTCTTGGTTCCGATCCTGAAAAATATGAAATTTTTGGTCCCGGTTACGATCCTGATCGAAATTTCGGGACTCCCTAGCTCGGAAATTGAAAAATTTTAAGTTCCGATCCCGAAAAATAATGTCTCGAATAATCCTGAAGTTCCGAACAAGACCAAATTTTCCGAATTTCAAAATTAATTTTAAAAAATCAGGAGTCCCGATCGAAATCCGGAACTCTCGAATTCCGAAAATTTTTAAATTCTCAATCTCAATTTCGTTCTCAAAAAATTCGGGAGTCGGATTGGGACCGAAAAAGTCCCAAATGTCAGACCCAAATTGTGAGCCGTAAGTGAAAACATGTGATACTTGTTATCATTATAAAAGTGTGCATTTTTGTAGTAATTTTTTTTGTTATGCATAAACTATATATATTTGTTTGTTCGTTTATCAAGATATTTAACATTACGATAAGATATTATGATTTGTCTAATTTATTTTTTGAGAATAAAGATTTATCTATTTTTCTAGTACAGTATTATATATACACATAGTAAATTAAGAACTATGTAAAATCTGACAAAAACTCTTGAATATATATATAGTAGTATAATTTTGTTTCAACATATGTGGGGTTATTTTTTACTCCAAAAAACAATAAAAGTCTCATAATTTTGATCTATAGTAATAAACGAGAGAGTACTATTTATTATCCGGGACGGGTCATCTAAATTAATTATTAAAACTTTTCCATTTAGGGAATCATTAATATGGGTGTGTAAGTAGATAGATCGTTAACCTATTTATGAAATTAGCAAGGAAATCTTTTGGTTTTATTTCAGATTTAAATTAAATAATGATGGCACTAGAAGTGGAATTAGCTCTTTGTTATTTATTTTTGAACTACAAATCTAATGCCCTAGCAAGATTAATTAGCTAACCAAATAATAATTTACCTAACCAAGTAAATTAATAATGGTTCTTAGAGGGGAGGGCCTCTAAACTAGCAAAGGTAGTTGGTTTACGACTTCTACTCTATCAACCAAAAATATTAATATTCTTACATACTTTCTTCGTCTTATTTGGTAATCTAATCTCATCCTAAACTTATCTTATCTGTGTCAGTGTTTGTTTTTGGATTTTATCTCAAATATTCGGAATCGTGAACGGTTGGTTTTTTAACTTTTATTTTAATAGGTTTTCTCTATTTTTAATTCAATTTTATCTCTTGTATTATATATAATCATTATTTATAACTCGTAACATCAAATTTTAGCTTGAAATGTAAAAATGCACATTTTCAAAGACGGTTATAAAAGAATCGTCGATTCAAAATCGGAATCACATTGGACAGTTCCGGTTTCAAACCGTGAACCATAATAACCACAGTTCGATTATAATTTCAAAATATTGAAACCGTGAACCAACAATTCAGTTACGGTTCAAACCGTAACCGTGAAGACTTCTAGGTACTTAAATATTTCAACCTATTTACTTATACAACCTATCACCATAAAATTAGCCCCATGTCTGAGTATGTTGTGTCAAAATTATTCTATGTCTATCATTGAAAGTTGAAACTAGACTCACGTGCTACTAAAGAAAAAGAAGAAGTAAAGTTATAAGAACCAAATTTGTTACTAGTACAACATTAAATCACCACCGGCTAAAAGCCTCAAACTTGAAGGCAAAAGTACCCTTTGATCAAATCCTATTAAAAAATTAAAAATAAATGTCGTAGGTTAAGAGAGTTGAACTATAAACTAAAGTGTATCCCCAAGTTCAACTGCCTTTACTTACATATATATATATATAGTATGGTATAGTTTGATGAAGAAGAACAAAAGGACAGGTGGGTTGACTGGGTCATTCATGCTTTGCTTGTTTGCTGCTGCTGTTGTTGTCCTTTTCTCGACATTTTCCGCAGTCTTTGTTTTGCCCATACGTTTGATTACAACAATATTGCTCTATGCACAAATATATATATATATTTATATTTTAAATATCTGCAAGACTCCATCTTTCTTTCTTCCTCACTCGTTCGTTCGTTATTTCTCTCCTTTTCTACCCGCCATTATTTCAATCTGAATTTGATTTCTTCACAGCCCATAAGGATTAAGGCATAAGGTAAGAATTGCAGTATTTTATTTTATTGTGTATTTTTTGATTATGGGTTTTGTGCTAGTTTACTGTTTAGCTGATTCCCTTTTTTCTTCTTCTTGTTGATGTTTCTTTTATTCCCTCCTTAATTTGTTAAATTTCGAATCTTTATATATATTTTTTCAATAAATTGAAAAGATTGATACCTGGAAAGATTTGGGCTCTTGTAGTAATACGGTTGGAACAGGCTTTCCTTGTTTTTAGTTTTCTGTTTTTTGGTAGTTTTCTTTAGTTAATATTCCAATTAAACCATTGATTACTTGAGTATATCCGATCAAGATTTGCTTAGTAATTATGCAAACAACCTCACTTGAAACACAACCACATATATATGTATGATATCTTCGACTCAGCCCGTTTAAAATATTAGTGTGTTCGGCTCGAACTTGACTCGAGTTTTTGACATGTTTGAGCTCAACTTGTTTGATATTTATATTAATAATTTTCAGATTTGAGCTTGATCTCTTATAGGCTAGTTAAAAGCTCAAAATTGTGCTTTTGCCTCTTGATAACATATTTTCGAATTCAGACTCGAACTTGAGCTCTTATAAAATTTCCAATTTACCAAATCAACTATGTTAGCTTGAGACTCCTAAGTTTGGGAATTTGAATAGGTTGTGAAAAAAGGGAGAGAGTAGAAACGAAAGCAGCAAGTAATTTACGGAATGGGGAAGTATTTGGATGAGGAATATGAGAACAAGCAGGTGGGTTGCATGTGGGGAATAGCACACGTTCTTGACTACCATCACTGGCACTCTAATGTGAGGAAGATGATCCCTCACCGCAAATTTCAAGCATGTAACTCCTCCTCCCTTTACTGCATCTATTCACACACTTTCTCCTATGCAAGAATCAACAACTCAATGCTTTTCACATGACTAATGGCAGGTGACTGGAGTCCCGACATGAGTGTTGATGGCCGGGATGGCTACGAAAGGCTTCTCAGTGAGCAAGAGAGCCCACAGCACTCCAAAAGCCCCCGTGGTACGAAGAGAAGGTCTCTGAGATCCCGTTTCAAGGCAATGATCTCTGAGGAGGCACCCGTGGAAGGGAAGGATTCGCAGGGGAGAAGTGGCTTCTCTGCCAAATCAAGCTTGCAGAGGACTTACTCCATCCATCACCTTCAATCTGTGGATGACTTCTTTGGTAAAATACGCAAAGACTGGGATCATCCCATCATTTTCCTTCCGAGAAACTCTGAGGATGATCACATGAAGAGTGATAGTAGTAGAGTGGAATGTTCTGATGACAAGCATGATGTGCTTGAGGTGTTTGAGGTTGATAAGGATTTGCTTATGAAGCAGCTGCAAGATTCAGACAAGGGTGTCGCTAGCTTCTCGCGCAAATTGAGCAAGTCGAGATCCTTCCCTGTGGCTGATTTGGCAGAGAGGGTAAAGCTCAAGCCACTCAAGCTTGAAAGCAAACAGAAGGAAGTTTGGTCGTCTATTAAAAAGTATAGGGAGGAAGAGAACACAGTGGATACGAGTCGAAAACGCACTCACCGGAGAAGTTCTTCTTTGGGTGAATCCACCATCGATAAGTATAGTCGCCTCTTTGAGAACAGTTCTGGCAAAGATGTGCAGCTGAGTACTTCCAAGAGCTTGAAACTAATGAATGAAAATGGCGTTGCTCCGTTGTATTTCAAGAGGGTTCGCTCTCTTTCTAGACCAGATTCTTACTATTGTGATGTGAATTTTGAGGTATTATTGGGTGAGAATCGTCCTGAAATAGCAGCAGAAGGTAACAGTTTGAGCACACATCCTGTCGAGGAAGAAGAAACCATGCCCGTTGAGTTGAATGTTGAGATCGAGGAAGATGATGCCAACTTAAGGCTACATACAACAAGCAATGAAACTGATCATCTCAAGGAAACTGCTGCCTACTGTTCAGATGTGAGCCTTGAAGGGGCTCAAGATCAGTGTTTCGTTTCGGGTTCCAACGATTTCTTTCACAACACAGAATCTCCTGCAGTAGAGCTTCATATTCCCAAAGGTATGCAGCTTTTGCTTCAATGCATTCTTGAATTCCTTGTTGGTTTTGAATGTTAAGTAGCCTTACTAACTTTGTTATTCACCATATCAGGAAAGGAGCATGCATCAAGAACTCATACTAAAGAGTTAGACTATGTGAGGTGTCTTCTTGAGAAATCAGGTATTGCAGTAGATGCCTCTGAGGTGGCATGGCATGCATCGGACCAGCTATTCAGCCCTCGGTTGATCGAGGAAGTAGAAGGTGGCTGGCCTCACGAGGAAGACGATGAGTTAGGCCATCAAATGCTGTTTGATGTGGTGAATGAGGTTCTGCTCGAGTTATATGATATATCGCTTCCTTACTACCCGAAGGCCCTGTCATCGAGTTGCTACATTCGCCCGTTTCCTGTGGG
The DNA here is from genome assembly GCA_026898415.1 of Leonotis leonurus. Classification (NCBI taxonomy): domain Eukaryota; kingdom Viridiplantae; phylum Streptophyta; class Magnoliopsida; order Lamiales; family Lamiaceae; genus Leonotis; species Leonotis leonurus. The sequence goes on from JAPKLX010000008.1 coordinate 742,544, forward strand.
GGGTCGTGTGGTCGAGGAGGTGTGCACGAGCATTGGCACGTTGGTGGACGTGAAGCCCGAGGAGAGACAGTTGCTGGACTCTATCGTGGGTCGAGACCTGGCCCGTGACCGGGGCTGGATGAACCTGCAGCTGGAGAGTGAGGCCATAGCACTTGACCTTGAAGACATGATTTTTGAAGAATTGCTGCAAGAGGTGTTTTCTTGAGGTTTTAAGGTATTTTAGAGTGAAGTTTTGTTATAGGTTTTTTGTGTATATAGAATTATAGATAGCTTTGTGCAATTCATATTAGGGAATGGCTTAGACTATGCATAAGGTTGTGATGATAGCTGCATTTTGTATCTTGGTGTATTAGTGCAAAAGCTTTGTAATTTTTGCAATTAGGGCTTCTATTTTTTGTCAACAATTAAGGTGGTGATATGGATGCCAACTTTTGTATGATAAGGGTTGTAAACGAATAGTGTTATTAGCAAGTTATTTTGAGATTTGGTTTGAAAGATTTTTGGTTGGAACTCTGACTTTGAGCTTGAATTGGTTCGTTAATTGTGCAAACATGTTCGAACTTGTTTATTTTCGAGCATTTTATCTGAACTTTTAATCGAGCTGGAATACGAGTTTGAATGAATAGAATGGTACAAAAAACAAATTGCACCTTTAATGAGATCGAGTTTGATCTTAAAAATCATTAATATGAATATCAAACGAGTTAAACTCCATAACAATATTATTGAGTAATGCACATGTCAAGCTCGTCTCGTTTGATATTCATTATTAATGGTTTTTGAGCTCGAGCTCGAGTTCAAACTGGTATAAATTTTTTATTGAAGAAAATTAACTATTTTTAGTTTCAGGCTCGATCGAAGGTTCGGTGGAAGGTTAGTGAACAAGATTGATAAGATGTTCATGAACAAACGAATTTGAACATATTTGAGACATCAACAAGCCGAACAATGTCAAGTTCAAGCTCGACTCGTTTACTATCAAGTTAAACTTTGAACAAACTTTTTTTCAACTAAATCTCGAATAGCTCGCGAGCAACTCTATTAATTTCCGGTCTACTTAGCTAAGAAGTAGTCAAGATTTATCCTTACTTCTAAATTAGGTTTTTTCTCTAACAAGATTTGCATCAGACAAGTTAAAAATAGTAATTAGGGGAAAAGGAGATCTGTATTAATATCAAGTGTTCCACACACACATATGTAAGAAGCCACTAACACAGTTTACAGATACAAATTAAGTAAAGATATATATATTAGCCATACATACATAGATAGGCTATATATATATATATATCTTGTCTTATTTCACCACACACTTAATTGCATATATAAATAAAGCAGAGTTTCACTAATCCCCTCAACTTAAGATCTGATGATCAACAGTTGCAAGGATCACAGGTGCAGCTGGACCCACACTTGCAAGCATTTCCCCCTTCACCATTCAAGCTTTTCTCACCTCCTTCAATGTTCCTAAACACAATTTTCATTTAATTAGGTTAATTAATGGATATAAATTTAGAGATACATAGCTAGAGATTCAAGAAATAATTATATATGTAAACTAAAATATAGTGGGAAAAAGAAATAGTTAAAAAAATTATTGAAAAAATTCTAGCAGCTAGCAAACTTAAAATAGACAAATGGAAATTAATGTTAGATCTTAGATGCATGTTCATTGTCCAAGAATACTATAGAAACTAAAATATAAAGGAAATCAAGGCTAACCAAAAAATTTAATGAAAAATAAATTCTAACCTCAAATTTAAATAAAATAAAATAAACAAATAGAAATAAATTTAGATGCATGCAAAGTATACTATAGAAGATAAAATGAAGAAGGAAAAAATCAGCCAAAAAAATTAATGTAACATAAATTTTAGCTGCAAATTTAAAAAAAAAAAATTAGTTATTTTAAATTGTATAAATTTCATATTCACTAAATAATGGTTACAAGTTGTCCTTTTTAAGTTTACTATTATAATTTATTTTGGATAATTTTGAGTATTAACGCTAAATATATTTAGGATGTCAATTTTTTTTTACGTACGTCTTTACGGGTGCGATCCCTTCGATGATGGAAACACTTGCGGTCTTCTCCACGTACATCTCACAGCTGCAAATTAATTAATTAACATGTTCAATCTGATGTAATCCACAAGAATATATAGTAGTAATATATGGATATTAAAATGAAAGAAAAGTAATTTAGTAGCTAAGTAATGATATACTCCCTC